>PVIU01014590.1:0-50781 GCA_004026605.1 Ondatra zibethicus | reverse complement strand
TCCCCCTTCTTCCTTGAAAGAGGGCATGGTGCCCTGCCCTGTTGGAAGTCCAAGGCCCACCCCCATCCCTCCTGGCCTAGGAAGGAGTGCATTCAAAAAGACTCGGTTCTCAAAGAGATAATACATGCAGAAGAGATAGGTCCTGGTGTCATTGTTGATGGGTTCTCCATCTGCCAACTTTCGCCGCCACATTCAGAGATAAAGGTGATTTTATCCTTCCTTTTTAGTGAAGAAGCTTTTCATTTCTTTTTTCTTGACTAACTGTCCTGTGTAGAATCTTGTGTTCCAAAGTTGAACTGAGGAGGGAGGCAATTGCCTTATCTTGCCTCGTGTGTTTGGGTTCTACTGTTACGTAAGCCTTCACATTCACTGATTGTCTTCCAACTAAGTGATGAATCTCAAGTCGTTTTGTTGAATTGCATGTTTTTTTTTCAAACCTGTCTTCTATTTAAGAACTCTTATTAGTGACAAACATGTTTATAATTATTATTCTGAGGAGTTAACTGCTTTAGCCTCAAGTGTGACATTATCAAGAGTCATTTTGTGTCTTGGTGTGTACTCCTACGTATGTATGCAGAACCAGAGGCCAGTTTCGCTTGTTTCTGAGGAGCCATCCACTGTGGTTTTTGGAAACAAGGTCAATGATTAGCCTCAGACTTTCCAAGTAGGTTAGGTTGGCCAGGGAGCCTCCAGGATCCTCCTCCCCAGTGCTGAGATTACAAATTTGTGCCACTATGTCCAGAGTTTTCCTTCTAAATTCTAGGGATCAAATTTATGTTTGTATGGCAAGTACTTTACCCACTAAGCTTTTTTTCTCAGCACAGCCCTGGTCCTTTTATACATGACTTTGCTAAAGCTGAACAAGCTTCCTTTTATTTTTTTAGTTTACTTTCCTTATAATAGATGGTAGATTGTATTAATGCCTTTTCTCTATCTATTGATGCAATCATTTGGGAAAACCTTCCATTCTATTAATATGATACATTGTATTGATTGATTTCAAATATTGAATCAATGTTCTATTCTAGGAGAAAAAAATCTCATTTAGACAGAGTGTATAATGCAATTTTTCATTTATTACTGGATTCAGAGTGTCAAGATTTTATTAAAGTATTTTATATCTATGTTTGTAATAGAGATTGGTGTATAGTTTTGTGCCTAGTTTCCTTATTTATCTTTATCTTGGTAATATTGGCCTACAATAAATTGGAAAGTACTTTCTCAAAGCATTATTAGCAATTTAAATAAACTTCATTAAGCGTCATCAATAAATGGATAATTGTCATATAAGGAGAAGCTGTTTTATTGTGATTGGTTCGATCTCTCTATTACTGTTGTGGTTGTGTTTCTTCATGGATCAGTGTTGGTCACTTGTGTCCTTCTATGAATTTGTTTCTAACTTCTAGATTATCTTAGTTTTGTCTATCATAATTCATAGCTTCTACCCAAACTCATTTTGGTGTTCTCTCTTTCCCTAATTTCAATATCTTATGTCAGCTGTGATTTTTGTCATCCAACTTGATGGGTCTTGTCAATTCTGTAAATGTTTTCAAAGAATGAACTTTTGGTTTTGTTGGTTTTCTTTTTCATTTTTCTGTTCTCTGTTTCATTGATTTCTGTTTTCTAATTACGGCTTTCTTTCTCCTGATTTAGGAGTTATTTTGTCATTCTTTCTAAAGGTTGTTCAGGAGGGAGTTTAGTTTATGTATTTTTTAATATAGACATTTACAAATGCAAATTTCTCTCTAAACTGGCTCCCTTTGCTGTATTTCATAAGCTTCAGTGTGGTTGTATCTTTGTATTCATTTCAAAGCATCTCTCCTCCCTCCTGTGTTTCTTCTTTGACCCATTGCCTCGTGGCTTATATTGTCTAACTTCTATACTTTTATGGACTTCCATAATTTATTCCTATTATTGATAACTAATTTTATGATGTTGTGTATGATTTCAGTCTTTCAGATTTTCTGAAGCTTGTTTTATAGCTCAGCATATGGGCATCCTGGGAAACAGTCCATGTGTACTTGAGAGAACACGTCTTCTGCTGTTGCTTTGTGCAGTGTTCTGTGGCTGTCTGTCAGGTCTAGCTGGTTGATACTGTTATGTAAGTCTTCCCATCTAGTTATTCCATCCATTATTTCATTTAGAGTCTTGAAATTGCTAATATTTTGCACAAAATTGTGTGGCTCTCCTTATAGTTATTCCGTTTGCTTCATGTGTTGGAAGCTTTGAAATTACTTGCATATATGCTTATAATTGCCCTGGTTTCTGGTGGTTTGGCTGTCATATTGTCATACAGCATGCCTCTTTATATGTGACAACAGTTTTCTGCTTCAGTCTACCTTGCCTAGTGACTGTATACCGCCCTCAGGTGGTCGAGTTAAAGTCTTTGCCTGAAGTTTTTTTCAACATAGTATTGTATCTAAGTCTAAATTGTGCCCCTTGTAAAGAGCCTGTAGTTCAAACATGTTTTATTTTTCCATTTGGCATGTCCCTGCCTTTAGGTTAGTGTAAACAAGCCATTCATAGTTAGTGTAGTTAAAGCCCCTCTTGTGTTACTTTTTATTTTTGTGTTAGATATTTTGCTATTACTTGCTTTCATTCTGTAACTGTCTAATGATTTCTTG
This sequence comes from Ondatra zibethicus, assembly GCA_004026605.1. Taxonomy (NCBI): domain Eukaryota; kingdom Metazoa; phylum Chordata; class Mammalia; order Rodentia; family Cricetidae; genus Ondatra; species Ondatra zibethicus. Next base: position 48,157 of record PVIU01014590.1, on the reverse strand, counting down.
GGATTCTTAGTGAGGGAGTACAAATAACTTAATAATTTACAGTATTTCTAGTTCATATTAATGTCAACTTAATAATTTACAAAAAAAGTCCTTCCTTGGGTCTTTGTTCTCATTTGAATAACACCTCTATGTACATTCTATATTTATAAACACAGATTTATCAATGTTCTTTCTTTAGTTATCTTTTGTAACAGGTTAAAAAAATGAACTGTAAATATTCAGCATTTAAGCTAGGCTTGGCAGTACATACCTTAATCCCAACGCTTGGGAGGCAAAGGCAGGAGGAACTCTACAAGTTCAAGTCCAGCCTGGTCTACACAGTGAGACCCTGCGAGAAGTGACCTTCCCTAGGGAAGAGTACACTAATACATGCAGTGGCACCCAAGTCTCAGGCTCTAATCATTTTCCTTCATTTTTTTTTTATGTCCATGACTCAGCCTGAAAATCTCTCCTTTCCTCTGAGGTGTCTTACTTTCTTCTGTCAGCTCTAATGTGATGTTGAGTTCTCTCAAGTTTTTTACTTGATTTAAGGCCCCTATCAATTCATTTAATTTACATATAAATTCTCTTTATCATTTTCTTCTGTATGGTGAGCTGTCACTTTCTTAATTTCTTTATAAATCTTTATTTGTGATTTCCTTTAGTGTCTTTAGAAACATGTTTGGGATCGCAGTCTTGAAGTTTCGTCTAGTCCCTCTATCCGTGTTTCCGCGGGGATGGTCTCTGTTAGTTATGAGTTTGTTTTTCCCTGCATGGAAATGATAACTTCCTGTTTCCTTGCAGGCTCATATTTCTCAGAAAGTGGATATTTTAAACCATGAAATACAACAACTCTAATGATCAGATTCCCCCATGACTGTTATTGATGCTCTTCCTGTACTGAATTTGTAGGAGTGGTGTCGCTATTCTGTATTGTGTTTATCCACTTCTGCCTGTGCTCGCTTGGTGGTCAGTTTAGGGACTTCCTTAAATAGGTGTCCTCCCGCCATCACTAAGAGGTTCGCTTAGTTTCAATGCTCAGGCAACCATCTTGTAGCACAGTATTAGCTTTCACTGTTTGCATGCACACAGCCTCAAAGTAAGCAAAAAGACTGTAGGGCCTTTCCGGGTCTGTCATTGTATTATATGAAGACCTAAGCACATGCACAGCCCTGCACATATGCTTGGCTTGCGATGTTCTCTGTGATATGTGATATTATGATGCCCTGTAGCGCAGACTTCCGTTCAGGTCTTTGGCTAACTTGCTTTTCCTAACTCAACTGCTATATTAGGTAGCTAAAATATTTGATAGTTTCCACTGATGATACTCCACAAGGCCCTGTAAGGAGAAGTCTGTTCTCCTCATGTAAACTCTTGAGTCTGGTCAGATAAAGACAAGTCAAGGAAGTGAAATTTTTAGGGTGATACCAGATAAATTCAAGGTAGCTATCTGGAAACAAGTCTTCTAAGGAACTCCAGTTCCCACTTTCTCCTCCAGCCATGGCTAGGCTGTTGCCTTTGACTATCTAGAGAGCATTGTTCTAGAGTACTATCATATGGGGCTTAGGACTAGAGAGACTAGAACGTAGGCGAATTAAAGAACCTCTCTCATAGAGGTTCAGTCACTTCATTTGAATGAACAAACCCATATTAGTCTAAGTTTTGCATTGTTTTCAGAGGATTGAAAAGTTTAGCTTGTTTTTTATCCAGGTGATGCTTATCACTGGAACACAATTTTAGAAGTAAGGCTGGAAACTTCTAAGGCTGTTGCCTCTCCTCAAACCTAGTCCTGCCCGCCTCCTCCGTATGGGCTGTCTGTGTAGTGTGGACCACAGAATAAGTCTGTTGGATCTCTCCCTATCTTCAGCACAGAGGAGAGACTTGCCTTGTATAGTGAAATTTTGGGAAGTTCTGGCCAAAGACTCTGAATAGATGGGGTAAGATTTTCAGGTCAAGTGAAAGTCAATCATGGTCAGATTCTCCGAGTGTTATGCTGTAGTGGTTCCCTACCAAGGAGAAACATGAGCAATTATAGATAATTGTCTCATACAGATGGTTTGTTTACAGGCACTAAGAAGAAGAGTGGGTGTGAGATAGAAGCATGTAAGCAGAGGGCAGGAGACGGGGAGAGAATGTAAAGACTCCTATTTGAGAGCTGTCATCTTTTAGCAACTGTAAACAGCAGGTGGTTGCTGGTATCCAGAGAAAGCCCTGGAACTGTGTTCATTGGTGGTCTATGAAATGTGGCTGCTGTTTTCGTTCCTCAGTTACCACTTTGGTAAGATGGGGTAGCACCATCAGGACCTATACACTAATTCTCAGCACTCAGTAGGGCTGAGTTGGCAGTCCTTGTTTTTGTCAGTTGTCGCTTTGCTGGGTCCTTCCTCTTGCTACGCTTCTTAACTACTAATTTTGTGAAGGCGTCATCATTGCCTTGCTTGGAGATGTGGTCTTGGAGACACAGAGAAGGTAGCCTGTTTAAGTCCAGCAGTTATACTTAAGGCTTTGAGTGGTGCCAAAGGCCAGCTGTTCTTGCATTCTTGTCGGAAGGTAAACTTGAGGGGTCGTGCGGGGTTTGATCTCTTTAACCCAGAGCCTGGCACATTGTCCGCCCTCCACCGATACAGGCTCATGCCTAAGTGAGCAGTGGAATTCTGGAAACAGATAGAGAATTGTCCTGTGAAACTTCTCCCTGAAGAAGTGGAATTTTTCCATTGATCATGCAATGTTCTCCTAATACAAATGGTGAAGTACATTGACTTGCCATTCAGAAGCCAGTGAGGTAAGCAAAGGCAAGTCAGAGGAACGTCATCATTCTCTGGACACCAGCAGCTTTGATGAGACAGTGCCATTAGGAGCCACCAGATCAGAGTGTACTGAAGAACACCTCTGGGGACCATGATACAGAAATAGCGCAGGATGCCATCTGTGTTCAGACTGTGGGCCTTGTCACTAGGAGAGAAACAAAGGGAAACTTACCTGTTGTCAGAGGCTGCTAGTTTGTTTCCTGACTGCCCTGACTCGAAATAATCACTCAGAAACTATATTAATTTGCAGCACTGTTTGGACAATAGCTAAAGCATATTTCTAGCTAGCTTTTATTTACTAAATTAACCCATCTCCATTAATCTGTGCATCACCACAAGGTCATGGCTTACAAGCAAAGTTTCGGCAGGCTCCAGCCAAGGCTTCTGTTCCCAGCAGCTACATGGCTTCTCACTGTCTCTGCCTACTCTCTCCATATATCTCTTTCATCCTGGATTTACTCTTTTAAGCCATTGGCCCAAAGCAGCTTCTTTATTAACCAATGGCAATAAAACATATTCACAGCATACATCATCTTCCATATCGCATACACACGAGCAGAAGATACTATGATTTCCTAGGAAAGACCCAGGACCCTGGAAATGACTAGTTAGTACACCTCTGAACAGAACAGTTTTACCTATTTGCAGTGATAATAACCCTGCAGCCCACACTGGGGCATGTAAAGATCTAGAAAGACATCTTTTTGTTAAGGCAAAATGCTACATGAGGCTAGTTCACTTCGTTATGCTTGGCATCCTTGCTGACTGTGTGGCCTGGCCAATAGCTCTGGGCATAATTATTTCATCTGAGCCCTTGCTACAGGAACAATTAGCTGTAACCTCTACCGATATATAGCATTGACAATGCATGTCAAACCAGAAAGGGAAACCAGAATTGAAGCTATGTGGAGCTAGGGGAGCCTATAATGAGCTGTACCCTCTATAGGTGGTTAAGCCTGGCTTTGGCTTTCTGGTAACCTGGTGAGGAACACAAAATGAATCATTCAGAAGAGACCAGAAAACAAAACACTGCAAATGCTTAGGAAGAGTCATCTGGTCCAGAGCTTCCTCTGTTGTTTTTCAAAGGATGATTTGCAGGGTAACATGTACCACCTTCCATAGCATCTTATAAGGCACAGTCCTTACAGTGGATAAATGTTTAGCAGCTATTTCTGATCTAGACCTTATTTTTGGTGTCTGTTGCCGGCTTCCACACCCTTAAATAAAAACAGTTTCAAAGGACAATGTGTTTATTTTGACTTATCCTATGTGGTCTAAGGAAATAACTTAGAGTATCTATGACAGCTGATGAATTTGACTTCACAAGAGTCTCCCTGAAAGAAGTTTCCTTCTTCCTGAACTTCCATGGCTCTTAGGTAGAGATGAATTTGAATATCTGAGTGTGACAGTTGCATCTCAATGGGATGGATCCAGTGCAGTGGTAGGATGCCTTGATGGAAGGAGCTAGAACTTTCAAGAAAGGTCAGTATCTCTGCTCTAGTCCTTCCCATCTTCTTGAAGATGGAGAAGGTGCCTGTCAACTTGTCACAAGTCTTCTCTCAGGGTGTTTTATGATCCATTCATGTTCAGATATAACTAGGCCACTGAGGCCCCCACATACTCCAAGTCGTACTCTATATTTTAAGATAAGTGTCACTTTAATTAGTTTGTCTCTGAAACTTTCTAAAATGCTTAAGAAATATTTTAAGACTTTCTGAAATATTTAAAATGCATCATAACCACAGACTATAAATTTATTAACTATAAACTGCATTATTCATCCTAGACACAAATGTCTTCTGTAGAGGGTATTTCATGAGGGTTAGCTTTTCTTTTCCTTCACTAAAGAATTGCTGACATCCCAAACAGGTTAAAGACAGGGACTCAAAATGATACCATCAAGAAACGTGTGTTTCTTTCTCTCTTCACTCCACATCTCTTCATGTGTGTTCTCCTTCCTGGCAGCAGGAAGGTAGCTCACAGTCCCAGGGCAACTATGACTTGATCACCGGCTCATGAAGTGGAAAGAGAAAGTTCTTTTCAAAGTTCCAGCAGATATGGTCCATGAATTGTTTCTGATGGGATTGTCTTTGCTATCTCTCCCCCAACCAATCACTGTGGCAAGGAGCAGTTACCAACCCCTGGTTAGTTGGGTCAGAGGCTGTACCATTTCTTGGTGGAGGTGAAGGATGCCGTCTGGATGAGCTACATGGTGTGAGTGTGTTGGTGTGGAGAGACACGTTGAAGACTGTCAGTGCTTCTGAGAGAAGGGATCGATAAACCGGGTGTGGGGGCTCATACTTGTTATCCAAACTTTGAGGCAGGAGCATTGCCATAAATTTGACGATACTCTGGGCTTCATGGTGAAAACCTGTCCACAAAGGAAGGAAAGAAAGGAAAGGAAGGAGGGAAGGAAAGAAATCCTGTGCTGTCTCTGCTACTACACAGTAGGCCAAAGAGGGTCTTGAGCTCCCCCTACAGGTCAGTTCAAAGAAATTATCATCTTCATGGGAGAAGTGATGGCAAATGGCAAACCATAGTAACAGGATATGATACTCATCTATGTATTTATGCACTTGCTTGGGAAAGATGACACTGTCATCTGTGATATATATGGAGACTGGCTGACTGGCAAAAGGCCTCATTTTTAAAAACCAGCAGCAGATTGTCTAGAATTTAAAAACTAGCTAATGACTGTCACAACTTTTTAACCCCTTTTCCTAAAATAGCTTTTATAATGCATAGGACGTCAGAGCAGTGGTGGGTGGGAGACACTAGTCTACATGTACATACATACTTTTGACACGCGCATGTCACAGAGCTGTAATGTTATGTGGCTTTGGAGCCTGGAAGCTGGATTTAAATTCCAGCTCTGAATTTGACTGTGTGGGCTTTGATGAAGTGTTTAATGTTTCTCTTTACACCCCAGTATCACAGGGACTATAGTAACACCTACTTCTAGCTTGGGTTAGTAGTACATGAGTTTTTATTGTAGCCTGCCTCTGCCGTTAATGAAAGGTAAGTCCCAACTCTCCTAGCAGTTACCCAAACCTGTGCATAATCTTGAGCTCTCTAAAGACTGTATTTCTCCAGGTTCCCTATAGTGCATCCACACAGTGCCAGTGTTATACCTTCTCATATTGCTACTTTTGCCCTTTGGAGCCATGAAGTATTGAAAGAGGGGCATTTGAACACAAGCACTGATGTACCAGCACACTGGATTTGATAGCTGAGATAGCAGAGTGCAAATGGGTGGATTGCATAGTTGCTGTGGATGTGTTAGGTTAGGAAAGTTGATAACCCAGGTAGAGCAGAGTAGGATGGCACAAAACTTCATCATCGTACTTAGGATGGTGGGTCCTTGAGACTTACGGATTCTACAGTCTATAATAATTTCTAGAAATTTCCACTTAATATTTTCAGACTGCAACCCAGCCCTTCCTGGATAATTTTGCAGGGCCCTGAGGGCTTTTTGGAAGAAGTGGTACTTAGCCTACAAGCTGAGATGTCAATAGCCACAATTAGGGAGGACCAGGGCAGGCAGATAGAGGGCATTGTCTCCCCTTGAAGTGGAAGACTCCATGAAGTCAACTGATGCAGTAAGTCCCTGGGAAATGTAAGGTCTGGAATAATATATCAAAAATGTTCAGCTTCTTGGAGAAAGAGAACAAACGAACAGGGAAATTACCACTGCATCAGCCAAGCCTGCCTAAGGGGGAAAAAACAGTCCTCTTTTGCTAAATAATGATTTAGAGCGATGTTTATCTTTCAACTTCAAGACTGGCTCGTAAAAGAAACCCTGAAGCTGGGCTGCGGAGACAGCACGTGGCTCTGCAAACCTTCTATTTCTGTTTCTGCTTCAGCCTCTTTGTAAACTTGCAGTAGTTGGCATTTTCTCTCCACATGACTCCTCTCGAGAGCCTGTGCAGAAGCAGTTTATTGGAAATTTCTCATTCAGTTATTTTAGGACATGTTTATTTATTCCCTGGGCTTATTTAAATCCTCCTTGCCTAGTTCATAGGCTTCTGGACATTTGCACAAGAATCAGAAGACAAGGTAGGTGATATGTTTGCTGGACACTGTTCCCTTGCATCAGCCTCAGGTCCTTGGCCATACTGAATGCAGGAAAGGGCCCCAGACTCCAATTAGAGAACTGAGAAGGAAGAATTAAGAACTCTCCAAAATTTGCATGTGGATCCTGGAAGGACCCATTGACTATTTTTTTCTTTGTGCTTTTCATACATGGGAGGGATTTTTTTCAGGCTGAAATATTATGGGATAGATGGTTTGGGCTGTATGTCAAGGGAGCTCTCAATCGCATTGGCACATACAAGGAAGTATCACCACATGTGGTAGTAAAAAGCTTCAGAACCCATGACACACTGCAGGATACTACATATGACTTCGAAAGCGTAATGGTATCTGCATGACTTTTTGTCATGATAATTTTTTATTTTTAACTAAAATACAATTCTATCATTTCCCTTCTTCCACTTTCTGCCTCCAAACCCTTCCACTCCCCCACCCCAGCACATACACCCTCCCTCTCAAATTTATGACCTTTTTTCTTTACTCGTTATTGTTACATATATGAATGCATACATAACAGGTACAACCTGGTAGGTCTATTTAATAGTCTTTGTATGCATGTGATTTCAGGACTCACAACTTGGTTTTGAATAACCAGTTAGGGAGCTCATCCCTGGGGAAGACAAACGCTTCCTCTCTAAGCAGTCACTAGTTGCTTGTGGCTCTTTGTTCAGGGATGGAGCTCTTTGAGAGTTCCCACTTCCATGTTAGCATGTCATTGGTGCGCTTGTTCAGGTCTTGTTTAGGCAGGCAGTCGTATTATTGAGGAATCATAGGTGAAGGTTTGCTGTTATTTCTAGGAGATGAGATCTTACAGCAGACTTCTTCATCTTCTGACTCTTACAGTCTTTCTACCTGCTTTTCCTTGATATGTTCACTGATATGCTGTATCTCTGATGAGTCATTGTGTAAGAGTCATGAGAACCAAGATCACTTTGGAGGTTCACTTGGAAGTTCGCTGGTGTGTGCAACTAAGTTATTTTCTTGATGGTCACCTCTTTCTTCTTGTACATTGAGGTTACAAGGGTCCACCACCATACCTAGCGCGTCTGGGGATTCAACTGAGGTTTCCATAGTTATCAAGCACCATTGCCTTTACTGAGCCATCACCCCAGGCCATGAACGGCCCGTTATCCATGAAACACAGACTTGGCGCATTTGAGCTTGTCAACTTGGAGCCCTTATTTGAATAAGTACAGTGAGATTGCTCCCTTTAGTAAATAAAGAAACCAAGACCAAGTCACAGGAAAATAATCACAGAGGGAACTCTGTTCTTTCCAAGGCTTTTGCTTTAGATAGGTATGCCTTATAAGTTCTGTCTCTTGGGAGATAGGAAAAGGCCCCTCAAAATGCTCTTAAAAAATGTGCCCCTGTGATTGCAATTTTGCAAATGCATGCAGTAAAGAACAACAGAGGTGATTCTAGCATGATAGGAGAGTGGAATTGTGAGTAGCTTTCCCTTCCTTTCTTGCCATAGTTAAGCATCATTGGATGCTGGGGTCAGAATAGTTTTATGATAAAAAAAAACAGCAGTACGTAATAAAGAAATATTCTCCCTCAGACTACAGATGGCAGCGTGTGATTATGGAATGACGGGGTAGAAAGAAGAGAAACAGTGCATCACAGGCTTCTGTGGTCCTTGAAAATGCGGCAGAAAAAACACCAGACCATCTCTGTGTAGCAGGACTCAGACTGTGGACCTCAGACTTTACACTGAGGTTATTGAGATTATTTACTTTAATCTCACGCATACTAAAGGAGGAGTTGCAGCTAGGATTTCCCAAACATGGGCTTTCGGAAGAGCAAGGGGAGAAAAGAGACTCTGCATAACACTGGTTCCTTGTATCAGGACTGTGATTTTTCCTTCATTTGATCTTTCTGGCTAAAAGGAGAAAGTCTCATTTGGAGGATTGTATGTTCTGCACACTCAACCTGGACTCTCACTCTCTCCCATTCATCTTTCTTGGCTCTCAAACTCTCCTCCCTCCTCCGTTTTCCCTCCTTTTCTTTTCCCCTCTCTTTCCTTCATCCCTCATTTCTCCTTCTCCTTTCCTTTCCTTCCCCCTTTGTTTCTGTCTTTTCTTCCTTTCTTTCTCCCCATCCTTCTCAACCTAGAAGTGCATTCCCTAGCTCAGCACCAGGCAGACAGTGGTGGGCTAGATGTAATTCGCCCCAGTTCTGCTTTACCACTGTACTTGCTTTTACAGTTTCCTTAAATCCTAACTCTGCTATTCGCTGATTGTTTGTTTGTGGACAGGTCTTTCGAAAGCATGAAGCATAACAGTTCTAATTTTCTAAACTGACCTTGAAGATGCGTGATGCAAAGGATTTATGCAAACTAGTAGATGCCATCAGCCCCCTTGATTCCTGCAGGGAATATAAGTGCCAGCCATGCATCCCACCCCTGCAGTTCTTTGTACACTGCCCTTCATACCATAGGTATTTTATTTGTTTGTTAATTGACTAGTAAAAACTTGCTGGACAGAATCAAGTAGATGCATTAGGCATCTCTCAGGTCAACAACCCTGACTCGCCCACATAAGAGGCACTTGTCTTTCTATAGGATTTAAAAAGATATCTCTTTTCCACTAATGCATGCAAAAATTAGCTGAGTTTACTTCCTGTCTCAGAAGAAATCCGTTGCTGTTAAGTGGTTATTCAGAGAAGGATGAGTTCCTAAGCAAATTAAAATCTCCTTGATCTGCCCAGATGCCCTTGTCTATGCCATGGCACTTGATGCAGGCTAGGGTGAGTTGGTCTCCATACCCCTTTCAGTTTCTATTGCATAATATCGTAAACCAAGCAGAATTTTACATTGTGCTTAGAAGTCACTGAGTACAATAGTGGGGGTGGCCACAGGCCTCCAGCTGTCTGAACTAGAGTAAGTGATTTCATCACTGGGTCTCTCGTCGGTAAAGTTATCACAGTGTAATCTGACACTGGGTTGTTGTGAGCAGTTAAGGGGTAGACAGGTAAAATCACCTACCATGGATACACAGTAGACTTTTATAAGCTAAATGGTGTGTTCTTGAGAGCCTACTCTCTGCCAGACATGAGTTTAGGTGCTTGGAGTATGTCATAGAGCAGAACTGATAAATATGTACCCTCTTTTTTTAAAAGTGTGTTATATATGGCTGTTTTTTCTTTTTTCTTTTTTCTTTTTATTCATTCATCTCTCATACAATACATTCTGACCACAGCCTCCCCTCCCTCGCTCCACTCCTACTAGTTCCCACCACCACCTCCCCTTTCCCTCCCCCAGATTTACTACTCCACCATTTCCTTTCAGAAAAGAGCAAGCTTCCCAGGAATAGCAGCTGAACACAGCATAACAAGAGACAATAAGATAAGCACAAACCCTCATATCAAGGCTGGACAGGGCAACCCAGCAGAAGGAAAAGGGTCTCAAGAGCTGGCAAAAGAATCATGCTTTAGTTTCTATTAGCCCTGCTTAGTTGGTTCTGTAGGCCTTGTTCTCTCTGCATCTTCAATCCCTCTTCCCCTACAATACTTCCTTTGCATCTTCCTCAGATATTCCCAAAATCTACCTACTGTTTGGCTGAGAGTCTACACATCTACTCCTAGTTGTAGCTGAGGAAGCCTCTCTGATGGTTATTGGGCCAGGCAATGATCTATGAAAAATATTAAAAATCATTTCATTGACTTTCCTTTTTTTGGCCAGTTGTGTTTGTTTCTTCCCTAGGTCTCTGGGCTGTTCAGTTTCCAGTTCCTGATCATTTAAGCAGTGTCAGGCAAGGGCTCCCTCTCCTGGGGTGGGTATTCAATTAGACTAGTCATTGATTGGCCACTCCCACAAACTCTGAGCCACCATTGCTCCAGGATATCTTACAGACAGGACATATTGTAGGTCAAAGATTGTAAGGCTGGGTTAATGTTCCAATACCACCACCTGAAGCCTTGCCTGATTATAAAAGATAGCTTGTCCATATCTTTCACTAATAGGAGTTCTTGCTGTAGTCACCTCATAGGTTTCAGGAAATTTCCACTCACTAGGGTTTCATATCACCCCTCAAATGACCCCCAATTCCAGTCATATCTCCCCATGCTCTCTCCCTCCATCATTCCATCCCCCACCTAATTCCATGGATGGCCAGAAAGTCTTCAAAGTTACAAGAACCAATGAAACTGAAAACAAGCAGAACACTCAGAAACCAAAATGCTCCTTAAGCACACAAAGCAGATACTTTAAACAACTGCTTTGAAAGCAAACCAAGCATCCCAAAGAATAGGATCCTACAAAATCACAGCTCAAAGTACAACATTAGACTAATGACCATATCTAAGGATGAACCAGCTCCCAGAAAGGACTCACAAACTTATAAACAAGAAGACAAGACTACATAGCTGGCAACTGGGGATCCCTTGTAATGATGTCTGGTGCCAGTGCAGTTGAGTCCTTTGGTGAAGAGTGGGCAATTCTTTTGAGGCCCCAAATTGTTCATCAGGAAAGACACAGCTCTTCACTCTTAATCTTCAAAGGAAAAAGAGACATAATTCTAGAGCCAAATATGAGTGACAGTGACCTGGAAAAAGATTTAAGTTTGTCAAATAGCAACTCTCCATGTGGCTCTACTTTCGTGAATTTTCACAGTAACAGAACAAAGAAAATCATAAATCAGGACATTTTTCAAGTACATTGATGAGTGCATCAAATAGATGGGCTACAAAAAATGGGGAAATCTTAACCTACACAGGCCTCAGATACAATCTGATGACATTCTTGACCTAATGCTTGATAGAAGTTAGCGTTACGTTTTTACATCCAAAGGATTTATCTATTGTTCACAAATTTGTTAGGTCTCATACAGAGGAAGGCAGTAAATGTCTATTAAAGGGATTAAAGGTATTCTAAAGTAATTTGGCTCTGATTTGCAGCATCCTTATATCCCTACACCATTGAAGTTCTAATCAGTCGATCAGTTTTGAAGTTCAGTGATCTTTCTAAGAGTTCTTATTCATAAAGACAAGCTCTTAGAATACAGAGTTGGTACCCAGGACTTCATCTTTTTCCTTCTTCCTTTCCTTGTGATATTCTAATACGTTGCAGATCATAGTTGTAATGGTCTGTTGGTTAAATGGAGGGCCACATGCATCTCTGTTTAGAGTATCTTCACTCTTGCCAGGAAAGTAACAAATAGTATTTAATTTTATTGTTAAAATATGTACCCTCTTGTGATGGGGGATGTTGGGGGCTTCTCTTGTCAGGGATTGAGGACTTGATGTTGCTGGCACTGAGTGTGGTTTGGGTGCCTGTGTGGGGAAATGTTAGCCCCGTTTTCTGAGGTTAATATACAGGAGAGTTGGGCAGGTTGATGGATGGAGAAATCTGGGACTGATGAATAGGAAGTTGAGCAGGCTGGTAGGTGGAGGAGACTGGAAACGGTGTGCAGCAGAGCTGGGCAGGACAGTGGTTGGAGGAGAAGGTTGAATTAGAGCATGTGCTCCCGGAAGAGTGGCTAGCTTTGGCTTTCTTGACATGGGTGCATTTGTTACTTTTCTCATTGCTGTGACAAAATACCTATTACAGATGTTTTAAGGGAAAGAGGGTTTATTTTTGCCACAACTTAAGATGGCAGAGTCTGGCAGGGAAGGCCTGGCAGGGTTTGTATGCTGGGAGAATTACCTGAAGAAGTCATTGAGAATGTGAGGCAGCTTGCAAAAAGATCTCAGGTCAGAAGTCAGGTAAGGCTATAAGCCGCCTCTACCTGGTGATTCACATCCTCCAGCCTGGCCCTATCTCCTAAAGCTTCTACACCCTCTCAAAACTGCCCCAGTAGCTAAAAGTTCAAGAGCTCAAATACAGGCACATATGGGGTTGGGACATTCCACAGTACCTTTAAGCCTTAAGCGCCATAGGCTCATGACTATTTAATCATGCAAAATGCATTAAGTCCAACGTAATTGGGTTTGTTTGTTTTTTGTTGTTGTTGTTTTGATTTGTTTTGTTTTACTCTTAAGGTGCCAGCCATTCAGCTCCCAAATAAATACATAGAGAATTATTCTTACTTATGAATGCCTGGTCTTAGCTCAGCTTGTTTCTAGCAAGCTCTTCTTAAATCATTCCATCTATCTTTTGCCTCAAGGCTTTTACCTTTCTTTGTCTATATACCCCCTTTCCATCTTACATCATGGCTGGCTGTGTGTCTGGGTGGCTGGCGTCCTCCTCTCCTCCTCCTTTTCTTGCTCCTCCCTCTTATCTCTTCTCCTATTTATTTTCTCTGCCTAGAAGCCTCTTTCCTACTTTGATATTGACTATTCAGCTCTTTATTAGACCAATCAGATGTTTTAAACAGGCAAATAACATAGCTTTACAGAGTTAAACAAATGCAACATAAAAGAATACATTTTTGCATCATTAGAAAATATTCCACAGCCTAAAAGAATGTAACACATTTTAAACTAATATTCCACACCAGTCTGATCAAAATCCCGTGAAATCTTATAGTTCTACCACTGGTCACAAGCCCAAAGCCTCTTCTTAAAGCACAGCCAAGTCTTGGCTTCAAGACTCTGTAAACTCCAGAAGAAGGCTATACACTTCCAATTTACATTGTCACAGAAACTAAATTCTCATTCCAAAATGGGGACATGAGAGATAGAAAAGAAAGACTAATTAGATAAAAGCAAGGCAAACAGCTAATGCCAAAACTATTTAACAACTGAGTTTTGTGAGGGCATCATTTTGACTTCAGTGGGCTTGGATAGCGCCACTCTTCTGGTCAGGTTTTCCATAGCAACTGTAGCCTCTCTCATAAGCTGACCTCTCTGAGTGACTTCAGCTTTCCTCAGAAAATGTACCATGCTCTTGACACACCCAAAATGCTGAATCTCCCTTGAAATGTAGGTTTCACTTTCAGATCTTCATGCAATAGCCTCTCAGGGCCTGCTTTTAGGATATCTGACTCTGCTACACACTGACTGACCTCATCAGATTTTTTTCTGAGACCTTGGCACAAGATCCCATGAGTCTGTTATTCTTGTGTTCTTTGTGTGTGCAACCAGCACCATGTGAACAGTGAGCTCTGCTGTGTGCTCATGTTACATCCTGAGCCTGTCTGCACAGCTGTCCCTGGGAAGACATCCCTAGACGACTATTTTAACCAAAACAGCAGGCAGGGCGAAGCTCTTTTTCAGGCACTTTCCTTTCAAATGAATGTTTATCACAGGGAATTTCAGCTTTGTACCCTGGTGCTTGCAACGGGTAGGATCTTTCCCACAAACCATTTTTCCTATTGTCTTGGTTTTAAAAAATGTACAATGTCTCTTTAATGGTTCAGATATCTCTAATAAGTACAAAGTTCTTTGCAACTCAGCATATCCAAACTTCAGCTTTGTTCGTTTCCTCAACAAATCACACACACAGTATACTTGGCTAAAAGCAGGGAGCAGCAACCACACTACAGACCTGATGGTGCGCTGCCTTAAAATTCCCCTCATTGAACAAATTGGTCTTGTGCCTTTGAATTCAGCCCATTCACATTTTTAGGACACGAACAGAATGTAACCCCATGCCTTGCCGGAATGTAAGATGAATGTTCTCCAGCCCAGGTCTCATTAGTCTTTCCCCGCTCTCTGAAGTCTCAGGACCACATTCTGTCCTACTTGCTGTCCTAGCAGCAATTTTATCTTCTGAACTCCAAGCAAATTGATCGTTAAGCTCTACTTACAGCATTGAGACCTCTTTAAGACCTCTCCAAATGTTTCTACAGTCTTTCTGTAACCAGTGCCAAAGGCCTACAGACCACATAGTCGGGTTTACGGTTAGTGACTCTACAGTCCATACCCTCCCGCAAACCCGTCTGAAACTGGTGCTGTAAACCCAAGCAACAGAATTTCCTTGAGCTCTAGAGTACTTCCAAAGTCATATAATAAGCAACAGAACCAAGATTCACATATCGTCAGAGGACCTCAAAGGCTGTGCTTTTAAGTAGATGGGAGATGAGAATGGTAGCAAGGCTTTCATGGTTCCATACCTCATGCGGAAGGTTGTTCTTTGTGAGTTTACATCCCCCCTCTAAGGAGTCACAACAACTTGGAGAGTATTTTGCCAACAGAGAAACTGAGACACGGAAACTTAAAATGACTCAGCCTCGTTCTTCTCAACTTCCCTGGGTCAGAGCCAAATTCAAATTCAGGTCTTGCTGCATTCTCTTTAGCTGAGACTCATTCAACAATCTGTCTGTTTCAATCCGTCTTTCAACAAATGCGGATGTTTGTGAGATCTGGCTCATTCTTCTGAGCAGTCCATTGCACTGGACATCACTACATCCATGGCACTTGCGAGGTGCAGCACCATAGTCTTTCATATTTTTCTATCTGTTGGTTTTGCTGCTAATGCCCGAGGCTTCCAGAGGGCTAGCTGCCTCCCTTCTACTCCCTCCTTTCTCAAATTACTTGAGTCTCATTTTATCTATCCCTAAATCACTAGCCTCTTAAATCAGTGGTTCTCAAGAAATGTACTTTAATTCTCTAAGTAATAACCTGAGAGTACTTAACAGAGGTGCTAAATTCCCCCAGTGTCTGGCTCAGCGCTTATTTATTCATGTGCTAGAACATGGTTGATTAGACCTCGGATTTAGCAACTTTCCAGGAGAGGAGCAGAGTGTGTCTGTGGTAGCTATCTGACCATGGAATGACGTGAAATGAGAGGGAGGCAGAACAGAGCAGCTCTGGGTGGAACAGCCTCTCAATTTCATGGTTGAATTGACTTACAGAAGAAGGTCTTCTCTACAGATAGTAAAATGAATGGAGGCTGGTCTTTCTTTGGAATAGCTCAGACTTAGAGATCACCAGTCATAAGGAGAGTTTCCTGCGCAGTGTTTTATAGCTGTGTCCCTCTCCCTCTTAGTGTCTTCCCAGACCTGCAGAGCTTCATGGCCTTGTTGCTTTCCCTCTACTGTCCTTCCTGGCCCTCCCAGACTGTAGTATACCTGGGTGGAATAGCGTTCCCAAGATTCTTTTGTTTTATTTTTCCCTCTTCCATGCAAGCTTTGGGGGTCAGCTTGTTGTTTGGTATTGAATAACCAAGTAGAGACCGTGGCTTGAGAAACATATGGGAAACAATTGTCCTTCCGAAGAATGAATCCTTTTTTCTTTTCAAAATGTTGATTCTCAGGCAGAATTCAGTGTTCTCCAAACAAAGACAAAGTTTGCTCTTTGCAACTATGGGTTTGTAAGAAAGCCCAGAAAACTCCTTTCAGTAGTTATCAAGGTGAGAAGAAAAAAATCTTGGCTTTTTCACCAGTATCTCTGAATCCCACTACCATGTCACCAGGCTATGGAGAGGAAGATGAGGTTTTCATGCACTAGCAACAAAGACACTCAGAGATTCCATGGGTAATGCAGAGACGTGGTAACTAGTCCTGAATGTACAGAAAAGGCCATTTGAAAGAAATGATATATGGGCCAAGGTCCAAATGGTAGGAATGAGCCAACATTCTACAGAGATGTGTGGAATGTTCCAAGACCAGTGTCAAGTCAATTCAAAGCCCAGAATTTGGAGCTCACAATGTGTGTGGAGAGAGACTAGTCATGAAGAAATGGCTAGTCAAAGAGAAGGATAGTTGGGAGGCACCTATCAGAGAGGGCTTCATGCAACACGAGAAAAGCCTACCTCAGTCCAGATGCTCACATCACAGGAAGCCATTGGAGAGTGATGGGCTCTGCCTTAAATAGCTTAGAGCTTGGTGAATCTGATGCTTCCCAACACCTTTTAAATCTATAATTTATATACTAGAAAATCCATCACTTAACATGTACGATTCAGTGATTTCTCTTATATTTACAGTAAACACAATCATAACTGTTAGATCTGATTTATTTTTCAAATATCTCTGTTGGGTAGAGAATGGACCACATGCACAAAGATGTGCAATGAAGCCCCTGCAGTGGCCCAGGTAAGGCTGGCTGGGGACTGGATTGAGAACAGTGGTCCTAGAGAGAAACCCATGGTCTTGAGGTGCTGCTGGCCTTTTCAGATCTAGCCTGTGAGAGGAGAACAGACTTTGAATCTGCCACTAGCTGCCTAGATGTGAACAAGTCATTGAAGTAGCTGAGACTCAGTTTTTCTACATGAAAAATAAGAATATATGCTCATATCTAATATTTGCTGTGAAATTAGGTAAGGTACAATGTGTGCCTGCTTGTCACAGTGTCCAGGGTAAAGTGTATGCCCTGTAAATGCCCTATCTCAAAATTGCCCAGGTTGAATCTTCTGTGTTCTTGCATCCCTCTTCCTCTGCCCTGCAGAAGGCAACTGTGACTTGGAATTGGTTAAGAACTACGGTATGGTTTTCCCTGAATGATTCTCCCAAAAAGTGTTTTGGCTGGAGTTCTCCTTGCCATGTATACAATCGGTTATTATGGAAAAAAACTGTGCACACTTCTGACTCCATCACCACAGACTAGTAATGTGTTGCACTAATCAAACCCCTTCCTTATTTGCCAGGAGGATATTAAAATCCACCTTACAAAGCCAGGACTGACTCCTGGATATGCAATGTCATAGTTGCCACAATGGGCGGTATTAACACAGAAGCACTGTATTATTTCATATTTGTACATGAATCTGGTCAACACTGAGTGATGTACACACTAGGGGAAATTTCACAGTTTTTTATTGGATGCTCGCATTCACTGCTTTTCCACGTCTACTTCAGTTGCACCCAGGGTGTCAGCATCATTATGCATGTCTCCATCATTCATTGTCAAAGGTGATCTAGCTCAGATAATAAATTATCTGGTCCTCAACTTATTCACCCCATCATTTTTTCCAACAAGTCAAATTATACCTTTTACTTTATAACTTCAGCTGAAATACCCAATGTGCTGGAATCTGACAATTTAAAGAGTAGATTGAGGGACTAGAGAGATGGCTCATATTCAAGGTAATTGAGAGTTCATATTGCTCTTATAGAGGACCTGGGTTTGCTTCTCACCACCCACACTGGACAGCTCATAATTTTCTGTAACTCCACCTCCATGGAGGATCCAATGTCTCTGAGGTTGTTCATGAGCACATGCATTCATGTGTACATACATAATTAAAAAATAAACCTTACAGTACTGTGGAGATACTTAAAATGACTTTTTATTAATAAATGAATTTTTGCCTGCCCCTCCACCCCCATAACCTAAATTCAGTGGAAGATACAGCCCCATTATGTATATATTCATCTAATATAGATTTCTGTAAATATTAATAAAAGAAAATTCTTATCTTTGTTCTATGTGTTATGACTAAGGCCGAGCTAAATGAAGGGCCCTGTCTGGGCTGGTATCTCACCCAGCAAAGGAGAGTGATGTGTTTGTATATGAGATGAATGGAAGGGAGCAGGATGTTGGCCCCCACTCTTTCCTCTTCTTCCCAGCGAATGTCTGAAGTACAAACCAAACCTCCATTGGTGGTATCAGATTAGGCTGTCTGGGTTATTTATCAGCTCTGAATTGGTGCTAATGTTGAAGCTGTGGCTCAGAGATAACCCAAAATATATCCTAAATGTACCAGGCTTTCCACACATTGGCAGAATGTCAAGGTTAGTCTGGAAATACAACCAGTAGACAGATGGTTTATATATAGAGAAAAAGAGTTTAGGGGAATCTAGATTAGAAAGCAGGAGTAGAAAGAAAAAAGCAGAAGACTTTCTTCTAACAGAACCCAAGGGAAGTCATAAGAAATACTTGAACTTGGCATCTTGATTTGAAAAAGGGGAACTTCTCACATCTAGTCCATGTTTGCTTCTAGAAACTGAATAGACAACTCTCACTTCCTGAGTGTCCTGGGTGAATTGTTCCAGCCTGGGAGACAGTACTAGCTGGCTTTGATACGTGTGGACAGGAGGTCCCTAATAAAGTTGATAGAGAAGAGGGGATTGGATTTTTCTCACATAAGATAGTGAAACAAGAAGCTGCTGACACTTTCTCTGCCACTCACCAATGCCAGGGCCATTGTCTACATGATCATTTTGGTTTCCTTTTGTGTTGGTTGCCTCATGATGCCTGCAATGCTGTATCCATACACATTAAGTTCATGCATAGCACCTAAGGAAGACATAGGAACCATTCATGAAGAGGCCTCCTTATGTTTCATTGGCCAACATAGTATCACCTGACCACTCAGGCTATAAGGGAAGTTGTAGGAGTGCTTGGAATGGTTCTTAATGAAATTGGGTATTTGTTAGTAGAAAGGAAGAGGGGAAAAAATGATACTGTTTGACTAAGAGCACATAGTAAACACTAGGTTGATGTATGTTTAGATGACACCTCCCAAAAATAGCATCCAAATAACAAAATCACAGCTAAAGTATACCCTTCTGGTAGATATTATTAGTATCTCATTTTTTTCTTCCCTGGAAAAAATATCATAGGACTTTCCTGACTGAGTGGTAGGGAGATACATTGTAAGAAAATGTGTATTATTTAATGTGATAATAGATCTCTTTCTCTCTCTTTCTCTTTCCCTCTCAGCCGAGTGTAGATATGATTTTGCTTTTCTATATGTGGGTTCCACCTTAGAAAGGGTAGAGGTGTTTTGTGTCCTAACCTGAGAAACTGTATCAGCTCCTGTCAGTTAGGCCATGCATCCTCCAAGGACACTTTCTATTGAAAACCTGAAAAGGGGCCATTTAATATACCAGTTGGGTTTTTCTGGGGGCAGTAGCTTCTGCGGAAAGATGTGGATGTTGTTGAATCCTGTCTCTGGTAACAGGCAAGTCAGACTCCACATGGTCCTGAAGCAAGGAAACAAATGTTATTGACAGATATGCATCCTACATGCAGGGTCCTTCCTGCAGCTGTGGAAAGCTGAGTGATCAGACCTCGTCTGTCCCTCTTTGCCAGAACCTGCAAGCCTTCAGCAACACATGCCCTCTTGGAGATGCCAATTATGCGAGCTAATGTTCTGACAGTGTCTTCCACCAAGTCTCCTTGTAGGACACTGTGGCATGTCATTAGTCATAATGCATTCAGCCCAGGACTCCACTCTTTCTGTTAGGTTTTGCCCCAGGTAAGAAGGAGATGCTATATTTGGTCCCCTACTTAGTATATTTAGTGGCAAGAACATGTCTCTTAAAAGGTCTCAGGGAAGAATGTCTCTGCTTATTTGGGAGTGCTGTCCTTGGTCCTAGGTATTCCTGTGGGTGAGCTGACTACCCGGTAGCTCACTGCTTCCCAATTTCTGGTTCCTGTTCCAAGTCTGTTAAGCTCCTACCTGTGTTTGTTGACTGCATGTTTGGAAGGTCCCATCCAAAAGACACTGTGAACACAACCTCCAGAATTTGACTTACCAACTTTCTTCCAAACATTCTCAAAACACCAAAACTCAGTGAGAGACAGACATCTGCTGGCCCCACCATACCCAACCCCATTATCCTTGACTTTCGGTCTTCATTGTGTTTGGAGTCAACCGCCAGCCTGGTTGCGTCTGTCATGCACATTGTCCCAGGAAAGCCTCATTAGCAGCTGCATCTTTCTGAACTTGAGTGTAGCCCTGGCTGCACCTTTTCCTCCTCTCAAACTTCTCAGTGAATTTCTTTTGTTGTTTCTTTGAGACAGGGACTTACCATTTAACTCAGGCTGCCTTTGAACTTATGACTCCTGTGTTTGCAGCCACCATCCTGAGCTCCAAGCTTCATTTTTATTTGCCCGGTAAGGGCTCAGCTCCTCAATGTGCAGAGATCTGTTTCAGATCTTGCCTCCAGCCCCCTGGTTTCATCTGGTAGAACCTCTTCTCATCGTCTCTGTCTGACTCTTACCCCTCTCTTCTCTTCAAGAACTGACTGAGAGCACAGCTTTGAATGAAAATCCCCAGGCACCTCAGGCTGAGATAGATACTTCCAAACTTTCACCAAGATTCCCTCCTGATGAACCTGCAACCCAAGGGGCAGAAAATACATGGACAGAGTGAAAACTATGATTTTTGCACACCAGCAATGTTCTAGACATTTCCCCAAGTGTTTTAATGCAACAATTAATCTAAATTTTACAAGAATTCTCCAAGCTAATTACAACATGTGAGCTCCTTGTACGCAGACTATTTGTTCTGTTGTGTTGTCCATTGCTACCTGAACCACAGAGCAGATCCCTAAAATTCCCCTCTCTTTTTGTTTTTTTAAGACAGGGTTTCTCTGTAGCTTTGGAACCTGTCCTGGAACTAGCTCTTGTAGACCAGGCTGGCCTAGAACTCACAGAGATCCACCTGCCTCTGCCTCCATAGTGCTGGGATTAAAGGCATGTGCCTCCACTGCCCGGCTCTCATGTCATCTTAATAAATAAGCAGACAGCGAGGTGATTGGGTGAATCACTGTAACTACCCTTCTGTCCATTAACTAAAATGTTTCATTTGTCACTTTGAGATGGAATATTTTGTGTTGTTGGGAAAAGTCCAATAGTTTGGAAGCCATGCACATACATCAATCACACATCTGCAGGAGCAGAACTGCCTGGGTCTTGACTGTGCAGAAGGGCATTGACCAACTGCAGCAGGTCTGATTTTTGTCAGTATGCTTCTAGCACTGCACTACCTTCTAGTTAGCTGAAACAACTAAGCAGCCATGTTGATGCCAATTTTGGCTTTTCTTTTTACAACATGTCGAGAACATTGTTAGCATGTAAAAATCATAGTTCTTACTCTGTTAGCATATTTTCAGCGCACTGTGTTTCGGGCACATCCAGTGAAAACCTGAGTATTATCTGAAAGTTGGCATAACAGCCCCATCTTCACAGAATATGGTTGATAAAGCACCCAAGCACATAGTAGGTGCTCAATGCAGAGAAATAATCTCTACCAGACAACTGCGATCTGATACCATATGTCACATTATCTGAAGTCATACTAAACTTCTGCGAACAGGGGGACGTTGGGGAAATGAATGCAGAAAGCAAGACTGTGAGGAGCTGGACCCTCTGCACAGATGCCTCGGCTATGAGTTGGCAGCCGGGCTTCCACATCTCCATTCTTCTCTCCAGTAACTGAAGCAGCTCCTGAGTGACGCTCGCTCTACAGCAATCCTGCCAGCCAATGCTCCGTGTAGCCTCCCCTGAGCCATCCCAACCCTTCCCTGCTCCATTGCTCACTGAGACTTATTGCAACTCATTTTCACCAGAAAGTGGGGCACCTGATGTTGACGTAAATCAGAGTGACTGTCCTTTGAGGAATCCATACCCACACTTGGGTATGTCTTACTTTCATCGACTCGTCTTTGAGAAACCCACACCCATGCTCCTGAGCATGCCTAAGTTTTTATTTATTTGTTTTCCTGAGCACTTCTCTGTTACTTAGCTCTCATACACAAACCTACAAGAAAATACCTCTATTAATGTTCCAATACTGTTTCATAAAAATAGACTTAAAGATGAAATTCAGGGATTTGAAATACAACTTGTAAAATGTATGATAGAACAGTCTCGTTCCCCTTTCTCCTGCTTCCTTTGTTTCTTTTATTTATTTCTTCCTGAGCAGCAGCAGCAGCCACACATTCATAGCTGCTTCCAGGCTTCTGCTGAGAGTTTTGCCTTCTGTCTTCTCTTCCACCGGGAGCTTTCTGGAAGCATCAATTCATTCTGTTCCATCACATCTGGGCTCATTAGCATGCAAAGCATGTATCATAGCTTTTTCTGTGGAAACATCCATAGTTTTTCCTACTGTATTGATATTTTTAGTTTGTATAGTTTGCTGTAACAAACAACTCTAAAATCTCAGTGATTTATAACAGCGGCTTCCATTCCATGATTGCACAGCATGCTTTTCGTGCATCACCAACTTTGCTTCAAGCATACTCTTGTTGTCAGGACTCATCCCAACATGAGAAACATAAGCCTTCTTCAGGTCAAGAGAGATGGAAATAGGAGTTAGACCACACATTTTTGCTTACATTTCATATAGGTAAAAGTGAAGTTCACAGGGCAACGAGGACATCAGAAAGCATAGATAGTAGGCATGGGTTTGTGACATACTTGTGGAGAAATAAATAAGTAACGATTTCATAAAAGACTGTATATACCATTAAGTCTCACACAAAACCTGTGAGAATGGACTGGTGAAATGAATCAACTTTTAATTTCACAGGAGACAAAACTTAAGTATCAGTCATCAAGACCAGAGGGAACAAATTCACGTTCATGTAATATCTCCTGGGTGTCAGGCAGGACCTTGAGATACGTTGTATCATTTTTAAAGATAATTCATTGGTGATACCCTTATAGGTGGATAATAATGAACCCAGAAGTGATGAGTTATCAAACAAACATCTCAGTGCCTTCTGCAGCATACTCTCTATGAACTGTATGAGAGGGCCTCAGATGTTCCTCAAACTATGCAGGCTCATGCCATTGTTCTGTGTACCAAGAATAACTAGATGTAAGACAAATAGAGAAATCAAGGGGAACAGAGCTGAGAGTGTCTTCCTGCTCCATAGCTTTTTTAGTGCCTGAAGGTGTTATGCAGGCAGCAGGGTGAGAAAAGTCATCGATAGTCTTACCCAGCTGCCGACCTTGCATGCTACAATACCAACCTACAAGATGTTCCCTTTGGTGCAATAGTGGTATGATGGTTATAGGCGTAACCAAGTACTTTCTGGTTAGTGTTGAGGCCACTTCACAGGACAGAACTCATACCTGTTATTGTGAACCTGTCTGGTCAAAAGCCTGTGGTTGGGGAGATCATAGGCCCTAGGGAGTGGACCAACTGCTTTTGTTTTGCTAAATAGACATGTCGTTAAACTAATAACTAAATATTTATGTTTATTCCTACAGACTGGTACTACTCAAGGCAGGATCAGAGAGGAGTCAGCAGTGGTTAATACAGACTCCTAAAACTGGTCAAAGTGCTTAGAATAAGTTACTGATGGGTGGTCAGACCTAAATGGGACATCTATTATCATCCCATTCAAGGTTCAAGGAACAGCGTGGAAGTGGGGGCAGAAAGAATGCAGTAAGTAAATGATGGAGAGAAGTCAATATGGCTGCTGCACTCATGAACTCCCAGCAGCTGTGGTTGCCTGTGTAGAATATGCAAAGTCTGGCCTGTGTACATTCAGTGGTGGCAATGAGAGGGCCTCCTGGGTGCCTGCCCTTCCTCGGAGAGCTATTGGAAGTTGATGGATGCTGGAGATGGAGTGACATTGTTTTAAGTTTTATAGCCACTAGTGATCTCCCCTTAATCCAGTGGATAGTAAATCCATACCTACATGGGTAGCCCTAGTTAAAAACACAGGATCACCAAACAAAACAAAAGGCATGAAAGTGGGAAGGTAACTTATTGAAAGGTTTAGGCAGGAATGGAAAGGGAGATAAGAGGCTAAAGATTGAACATGATCATGATGCGTCATATACACCATACACAGATGAAACTGTCAAAGAATAAATGAAAACAGAATAAAATAACTTCCAAAATAAAGCAATAATAATAATAATCCATGTAGTGAGTGGCTTTTACATACCAGATACAATGTAGTAAGATAATAGAAAACTACAGAATATATATATAATTTGACAAATGCTGTGGAGTTAGAGAGATAGACAATGTTATTCTTGCTGTAAAATATGTCTCTGAGATAAGAGATAGACATCAAAACAGAGAATGTGATTAGCCAGTATGTGCTCTTGAGGAAAAGCATTGGTTCATGCTTTTTACCCATTGTTGAGTTGACATGAGTTACTGAGGTGTTTGAATATTATTTTCTGGTAAGTGTCAATCAGTGGATTAATAGGTAAGGAAATAATGAATTATACAGCAGGTATTATTTAGTCTTTAGAATGTGGTACTGACATTTGTAAAGGCATGGATGTACCTGAAAAAATATTCTGCTGAGTGGAATGAGCCAGATAGAAGAAATGTACAGCTTGACTCTACTTATATTGTATTCATCCCCCACCACACACACAATCAACAAATATAAGCATGCGGAGTGTGGAGTGATAGTTACTCATGGAAAAGGGATGGATAAAATGGGGAGAAGTTGCCAAAAGTTAGAGTTGTGTTCATAGGATAAGTCTAGAGAGGTGGTCAACAGTCTGAGAGCTACTTAAACAGCATAGCATTGTGTCCAGAACATTTACTAATAGTAGATTTCAGGTGTTCTCAACACACACACACACACACACACACACACACACACACACGGAAACCCTAGAAAATGATAGAAAATGCTTAACCTTGGCAGTCATTTGACTATGTGTGTGTGTATACATATATATACATATATATATACATAAAATAGCATGTAGTTCACCTTAAATATATACATAAAAAGAAAGGAAAAATTGTAAGAGCCACAGGAGAACTAACTAGGTCTGTGGTATCAAGGGCTGCATCCAGGCAGTAGAGCAATTGCAATGAAACTGCTCATCGTAACCCAAAGATAAAGAAGAATCACCAAGTGCAGAAGAAATGGAGAATCTCAAATGAGCTGTCATTTCCTCCCAGGAATCTAGGGAATGCCATCTTCACACAACAGTGCATAAACACATGCACTCACACATGCACACGCGCACACATAGAGCCCATGTGCCAGAGGCACTTTCAACAGAGCCTCAATAACTGTAGCTACCAAAATGTGGATGCAGGGAGATGACCTCCCTGTCTAGCTTAGCTAGTGTTAGTCAGTTTGATCTTGATAAGATCTGCTGAGCTTCCCTCTGCTTGTAGACTCCTGCTCCAGGATCCCTGACACTGGACTCCATGCTGGGTGATACTTCCCTGGGTGAGTGATGAGAGCCTCATCTTCTGTTTATACATCTGTCAAACAGCAGGGGCCCTGCTTAGCTGGATCTAAGTTATTTCTGCAGATAGCATGCCTGGGTATATGTTTATAGTATTCAGGTTGTGTTTCTGCTTACACTACTTTCAATTCCTCCACTTATTTTGGATATAACTTATAACCATAATTCTCTAAATTGTTTCCAACTCCTGCATCCACACATCCACCCAAACACACATGTAACTCCTAACTCTGGCAGTGGGTGAAAACATTTTACAGTGTGCGGCTTAATTCTCACATGTTCATTATTGTCAGCGCAGTCTTAGTGCCCTGCACAAATGTTTGGAATAGAAATACAGAATCCTAGGGCATACCCTTAAAGGTGAACTGTCCCATCTGGTACTTAAATCCCCTTTCTTGGCTCAGCTGGGAAAGTCACCACTTCAATAGTAGCTAGTGTTACCTGCAAACAGCAGTTTGTAGATTCCTGGTTTTGTGCAGCTCCCTCGGGCTATCAGCCTGAACCCTTTAGCCAATGATATGTACTGGTGAATGATTTGTGACTTCTTCCAAAGGCCTGGTTTACAGATTCTCTCACTCTGATTTACAGATTCAGTGTGAATGTTCTTCTGTGCCCACTTCCAAGCTACGAACGTAAAGTATCTGAAATAAGATTAGGAAGCAGTGACCATTGTTGGCTTTCAGAAGGTGATGTGAGCAGTCCCAGTATATCAAGTTACCCACTTGGCTTCACTTGTAAGCAGGGCCTGATGGTGTAAATATGGTTAGTGACCCCTATATCTCTGAAGCTAATCACTCAAGTCTTATGCTAATGGCATTAAGACAATGTAAAGTTATCTCAGTGATAGTGTTTGGAGATGGGTTCTTTGAAAGCTCTTTAGATTAGATCAGATCTTTGGGATGAAGTGTTCATGACTGAATCTTCATGGCTTTCCAAGGAGAGGAAGGGGCTATGCAGAGACAGAGGTGTGTACGAACTTCTGCCATGATGTAATGCAGCTGGGTGAGGGAAGGTCCTCACTGGAGTTTGCATCACACAGCCTCCAAATAATCCTCTTCTCTGTAACAAGCCTGTCTTGGGTAATTTGTTGTGCCAATAAACAACTTGCTAACATAACAAGGTGAAAATTATTATTCTCTGCTTTGTTCCTAGATTCCATGCCCTTGCCCATCTTGTCTTTTGTTTCCTAACACTCACCCCATGGCACTAACATCTGGTGAGATCTTTAAAAGGACTTAGAGCACGCCACTGCTTTCCCAGCCACCATCTGCTTCTCCTTGCAAATGACTCTAGTAATTCTATGCAGATCACCTGACTTCCTGTCCCACAGTTTCAGCTCTGGGTAAAAACGAACTCTATCCTTTGCTACCGAATGCGAACTTGGCCCTCTCTACTTCAGTGACATGTTCAATCCACTACTGCAAGGCTATTTTAGGAGTTCTTCTCATGTGGGG
This sequence comes from Ondatra zibethicus, assembly GCA_004026605.1. Lineage (NCBI taxonomy): Eukaryota > Metazoa > Chordata > Mammalia > Rodentia > Cricetidae > Ondatra > Ondatra zibethicus. The sequence goes on along the minus strand of PVIU01014590.1, from coordinate 21,090 downwards.
ACTACTCTCCTTTCACTGAGCAGGGGGTCTTCCTCACATGGTTCATACAGAACAAGTCCTACTAGTACCCCTGTAGGATTCATTCCAAATTTCTTTCAAACTCTTTGCAAAAGAGGACAGTCTAATAGGAACACTCTGTCTCAATCTTAGATGTAATGTTTGGAGAAATGCAGCCTCTCCCTGAAATTGTAAGCAAAAGAAGAATCCTATCTTCTAGGGAGAGTTGATCCTTCCTTCTCTTTTTCTCTTCCTCTCTCCTCCTTCCCACCCTCTTACCATCCTTCTGAATAATTGAGTTGCCATTATGTAACTGATCGGAAACAGCAGATTGCAATGAGCAGAATGGAAATACAGCACAGGGCATTGTTGAAAGCTTAAGAACAATCAAAATAAAAACAACAAAACAATGTCCAAGTCAAGATATTTCTATTCAGTGTAGACTGGTTTTCTACCATGTGGAATAGGGATTGCCCTGTTCCTGTTGACTCAATTATCTATAATCAACCTAATTTTAAGACTTCTTTGAGGGGATTGAAAATGTGGCAGAATGACAAAACTTTCCTCATGTTTGATTATTAAGGTGTGGTGTGTTCCTGCAGATTGGCAAGAGGTACTATAGACCCCACTAATTGAAACCAATTAGTAAGGGGGCAGTTGAATCAGGGAGGATTGATGATGGTTTCTTTTAGAAGAACATGTTCTCCAAATCAGGGGCAAGTAGATACCAATATCCCCACCCGGAGTGGAGAGCACAGACAACAGCCATTACTATCAACCTGAGCCCAACCCAGTTAATCAATCAATGAAATTAAACTATAAAAAGCAATTCATCCTGTGTCTGTTTTAATTGCAGGCTGTCTCCCTTACCCTCTGGAAGGATGCAAATAGAAAGTTGGAATCAATAAATTAAAGCTATCTGAAAATAAAATATGCTTCTACAGTTTAGACTTTTTATTTATTTCAATAATTGATTTTTTTATGTTTAACACGCATGTGCTCAACACCTGCTTCTGCCAGGCATTGTGTACACTGCTAAGGAATCAAGAAGTCAATAAGATCCTGCCCTATCAAAGAATGAGCCTGCCTATGGCACCAGTATCCTCCTGCATCAATATTAGTTTCCAAGTAGGCCCACCACTTGCTACACACATTTCAAATGCTGTGCAGGGGAGTAGTAATAAAGTGTGTGTTCTTAAGAAAATTCTCCAGGCCGTCTTCATGCGTTCTAAAATGTGGCATCACGTGCTGAAGGAAGTGTGATGGTCATGGCTCACACTACCTTGTCAGCAATGACGTGTGCTGGAATCCATACTCTAGACCCACTCAGAGCTTCCCTTAACTACTGGAAGATGATACTCCCTCTAGAGAACACGATAAACTCAAATTCCACCACCTCTGAGGATGGTAAGGTCAATGTTTCATGCTCCATCTATGGTCTTGGAACACTTTGTATACATTTCCACTATAGTACTCTTCTCATGTTCCCTTGATTTTCATAGCTGCTTGCCTTCCTGCTGGATGGACAGAAAGTACATGAGGAGATATGCTATATGCTGTGCCTCATTCCTATCTGAGCCCCCTAACTCTTGGCACATGGCTCAGCTCTAAGGTTGTTAGAAATCTTCCACCCCTCCCTTTTTAGATTTCTGAGGGAATCTAATCATTATTGTCAAAAGAATCTTATTTCAACTGTTTTGTTGATTGTGTGGACTTATTCATCAGAAATAAATGAATGAATTCATGAATGATAAAGCACTTTCACAGAAGACAGCCAGGGATAGTCATGAACATATTTTAACTTTAGCCAAATGTTTGTCTATTTCCAGTTGTTCCTGCCCCACCTATGTGACCTTTGTTACTTCCAGAGCTGACACTGGTTGATATTTTCTAAGTAAACTCCCTGTCCTTACTCTTGGAAGTCCAGCCTTAACTCTAAGCAACATGATCTGTGAAGTCCCATTTCTGCCTATATGTTGTTGTGTCGCATGAATACAAGGTGCTTCTCTGAAAGGCAGATCCACTGGAATGCATTAGAATACTCATCTCCGATTTTAAGTCCTCTGCATCTGCTGTGCCTTTGTTCTCCAGCCTGGTGTCTTCTTTCGTATTCCCACCACATCAATGTTCCTGTCCCTGAGTCCATCTCTGAATGTTACTCCTCTTGGCATCCTCCTGGAATAGTCTCTTTTCCTCTAGCTCAAAACCCTCTCTTTACCTCTTTCTGTTTCCTGTCCTACCCAGAATGATCTCTATTCTCTATCTCACTGGACCATTCAGTTTGGTAAGAACTATGAGCACATATCCACTGCTTTCCCTAGGGCCATGAGCTTTTCTCTTTGCAATTCAATCAAGGAATAACCTGTTATGAGTTTGTTTTCTTTCTTTATTTTATTTTTTAATTTTTACTGAAAATAAATTCTTCTCTCTTACAATACCTCCTGACCAGTTCCCCTCCATCCACTCCTCCCAGCTCCCTTTAACCTCTCCTCTCCAATCCCTCTCCATTTCCTTTTCAGAAGGGAGAAGGCCTCCAAGAGACAACAGCCAAATAGGACAAAGCAAGATAAAATAAGGACAAAAGCCCTCCTATTGAGGCTGGACAAGGCAACCCAATATGAAAAAAAAAAGTCCCAAGAGAAGGCAAAAGAGTCAGAGAAACATATGGGCTCACAGAGACTGGAGCTTCAAGCATGGGGCCTGCATGTGTCTGTAGCAGGTCCTCTGATTACATGTAATGGCTGTTAGCTTTTTGTCTTTGTGACACTCCTAACAGTGAATCTATCTTCTGGACACTTGTTCTAGATAGTTTTCAGACCAATGGGCTGATGTGGAAACTCACAAATATTAGATATTAGCTACTTTCATGAACTTGATAAATTCGGATTTTTTTTTAAACTGACTTTGTGATTGAGAGAAGGATTAACCTTATCCTAAGGTGAAGGTGAACAGTGAGTCACTGAACTCTTTAAATAGCATAAATCTTCATTAAACAAGCCCAAGAGCTCAGACCCAAACATGCTAGTAGTGCATCTGCTTTGCTTCCATTCTTGCAGGCCTTAAGACTCAGGTTAAGTTACCCATAGTGTCTTAAACATTGTCCTCTGCTTTGGAGAAAGGTGTCAGTAGTGGCTGCAATCAATGTTGTTTATGTAGCTTTAATTTTCCCTAAGCTCAGAATGTCATGGTCAAGCAATCAGCCTGGCTTGCAGCAGCTGCTTATGAAAAAAAAAAAAAAGCTCAATGTCTACCCAGTGTCTATACAGCTGTTCTTCCCTATGTCTGGGATCATGGGGAGATTTGGATGAGACATGCAGACATGAATAGTTTGCTTTAAGCTCATGATCAAATTCGATAGTGGATCTGGGAGATGATGAAGGAGAAAGAGGAGAAGAAATGTGTATGAATGAGAATCTATGAGGTGCATAGCACAACAGAGTGTGCCAGAGAACCTAAGAAAACTTCTATAGTGTCCTGGAGTTCCTGCTGATTCCGGTTGTTCCTGGGGATCCTCGGGTATCAGTTCCACCTCTCTAGCCTCATTTTCCTCATGTGTAAAACAGAAGACATGGATTAAATGAGCTGGTGAATTCTTCATTTTTCTTAGCAGCAAATATTTTTTCCTCTTTGTTAAATATTATGTTGAATTACTGTATCCAAAGCCTGTAAAGATGGGGATAGTGTGGTTAGAAAGGACTTGGAGGAACAGGAGGACCTAGGTACATTTTGATCAATGGAATTGAAGGAATCTGAGAAATGATATCATATTTGTAATCAGATAACCCACAATGACTCTTTATGGGGTGGGTTGAAAGGGTCATGACTACAGGTTTACATGCCATTTATTGAGGATGCTTCATGAGACTTAAACAGGAAAGAAGCAGGGAAGCTGAAAGGACACAAGAGGAACCAGAGCTCTATCCCAGGTCAGAGAAGAGATAGACAGGGAGGAAGGGGGCCAGGTTCTACTAAGGTCAGGGGGCTGCCTATCTGACTCTATTACATCACCAGTGTAATTTAATGAGCGGGACACTACACCTCCAGGGTAAAAGCCAAAGAAATATGCCCTTGCCCTGAAACCAGAGCCAGTGAAAGAAACACACTTTGACCCTGAAACCAGAGCCAAAGAAATACACTCTCGCCCTAAAATCAAAGTCAAAGAAACACACTTTGTCCCTGAAATCAGAGCTAGAGAAAGAAATACACCATGGTCCTGGGGAAAAAAAGAGCCAAATGGTTTAAAAGGGCCAGTGAAAGAAACACACTCTGCCCATGACCAATTCAGCACAAAAACCAACCAATCCCTGAGTAGTAAAACCAACTAATCCTCAAGCACAGAACCAACCAATCTCTGAGCATGAAATCCAGCCAGTCTCTGAGCTTGTCCAAGCTCAGGGATTGAAATTTAACCAATTCCCACCCTAGAAACCTTCACCCTGGAAAAAAACTATGCCCCCTAAGAAGCCCTATATAAGCCCTGAACCTGTTCAGCTGGGAACTGCCTTTTTCCACTCTGGCAGAGGCAGTCACTCTCCTGGATTCCTCTCTCCCAATAATTCTCTTGAATGAAATTTGGGTAAAGATCTTCATATGCCAGAGTGGAGTGGAGCAGAGAAGCAATGGACAGCTCTGCTTGGAAACTCCCTTAGCAGAGTGGAGCAGAGCAGAGATGTAATGACTCTCAGAGAGGAACAGGATTGCTGCATTCCTGTGGGGAAACCATCTCCTACTGAAACACAGATATAGGCATAATCTGCCTCCTGACAGTCAGGATACCTTTCCTTTTATAGTTGTAGATGTAGCCTGGCTTCCAACAGTTAGGACATCTTCTATTCACAGCTATAGGTACTCAGGATACCTTCCCTTGACAGCTATAGGTATAACCTGGCTCCCAGCAATCAGGATACCTTTCCCTTCAGAGCTCTAACACTTGCAACACCCATACCAGAAGAGGATGAACTGAGCAGTGATACCTTGCACCAGGGAAAATTGTGTTGAGCTGGACACGAAACAGTCAATATATGCAAGATCTTCCCTGTCCAGATTGATCTTAATATTTACATCCTCTGGGAGCTTGTCAAATTCAGTCCAGATACATCAAATCAAAATCACCACACAGCATGTCTCCTGGGAGATCCTGAGCACACTGGAGTTTGACAAGAGCTAGGCAGGAAAACTAAACTGAATGCTGGGTGGAAGAAGGCGGAGTCAGAGAGACGCTATGGAGCCGCTGCTGGAGACAGATGTGCTGAAACTTTGCTGGTAGGCCATGACCTTGTGGTGATGCACAGATTAAATTAAGATGTGAGAGTTAGCAAATTAAAAGCTAGAGCTAATGGGTCAAGCAGTGATTTAAATAACAAGTTTCTGTGTGATTATTTTGGGAGTCTGGGCGGCCAGGAAATGAGCAAGCAGCCTCCTTGCTACACATCGGAGTTTGACAAAACTGTTCATTGAAACATGCGTAAGAGACAGCCTATGCCAGGTTCCCACTGTCTCTTTCATTGGTATTAACTTTGGCCAAAATCTCCTTCCTGAATTTTCTCATCTACATGAGAAAAAAAATTGAAACAAAAGTTTGTGGGACAGAGGTCCTTTGAGTAGAATTCAGCATTGAGCTTAGCCAAAGTTAACATGCAAAATAAATGAACAGGAAGAGTTTGCATACATGGACATGGACAGACACCACTTTTTAGGTCCATCTCTCCATGGTCAAGGAAGGGAAAGATGTGATGAAGAGATGTTGGATCCCCATTGGGTTTCCAATATCAATATTCAGTTTCTAGTTTTCTTGCTTGTCTTGTGAAAGAAATTCATTACATGTTCTGGGAATGGAAAGGAAAGATTTTCTTTTTAAATTGACAACTCCCAGGCATATTTACATCCATTCCATAATACACGGAAAGAGCAGAGATGTGGAACTGAAGTGAGACAGATGTAATTTTGACATCTCTTTCTCTCTCTCTCTCCATTTCCTACCAGTGCAGCACTGGATTTGTTCTAAAATAATTCTCAGTTAATATGAACTGTCCATGTGCTGAACAACGGACCTCAGTTGGTGGCTCTGTTTATGGAGGTTCTGGAAACTTTAAACAGGTGACCCCCTAGGCTGAGGAAGTAGGTATCTGGAACTTACCTTTGAAGGTCATGTCTGATTTCTCATCCCATCTTTTGCTTCTGCTTTCTGTCAACAGGTAGGTGAAGAACTACCTTCTCCCGTCATACCCCTGATACAAGGATGTTTTGCCCAAACACTTTAGTCCAACTGGTCATTGATTCTTTTTCATAAATGCTCACTTCTTGATCTTCTTCCGTGATTGTTTTCTTTCAGGTGTTACTGGATTTTTGTTGTTTAAAATTATGGGACAGGACCATAAAGTTTCCTGTGTGGCTCCCATGTGTCAGGTGTTGTTCAGGATCCTAATGCTGAAATATACAGTAGCCTGTTTTTTTCCACCTCACGTTCCATTCACACAAGGTGACCTCTGTGTTTTGCTTTGTCTGCTGTATTAAGGATGCAACAGCTAGAGTTTATTCATTTCATCATCTTGAGCCTCTTTTGTGGGTTCCTCCTTTCCAAGGCTGCATGGAGGAGAGATTTATTCTCTGGGAGGTACAGGAAGATCTGTGATCATTTTGGTGGGATTCATCAAACCTCCTTCAGTTAAGTTCAGTGCTGAGACTCACTTTACAAGGTCTTTGTGTCCTCTCTTAAAAATTTACTCATAACCACACCCTTGGCTAAGCAAATTAATAACATAAACAAGGCTGAAAATATTTAACTTGCTTACTTAAAACTGTTTGTCAGGGAGCCTGGCAAAGCCATTTGCATGAAAACACTTAATGAGCTGCCTTTAAAGCATCTTTATTTCTGTATTAGAACAGGCCTGAAGAGACCCCTCTTTGATAGCTTAGTTGGAGTCTGCCCAGAAGTTACAAAGCCCATGAGATGCACTTGTTGAAAGATGTACAATGGTTTAGACGCCCTGTGTTCTTAGGGGCTCTTCCTCTAATAGGTAGATACTCAGGGATCTTTTTTGAATGTGTTGTTACAGGCAGCCTTGAGAAGATGGTGATTAAAGCCCACATAGCAGGTGATGCACAAAATAGTTTAACTGTCGACTTGATCAACCTAGAGTTGCTTGGGAAGAAGTCTTAGCAAGGAATTGTCTGAACCGTGTTAGCCTGTAGGCATGTCTTTGGCAGATGGTTTTGGTTGTTAATTGGCTCAGCTTGTGGTGGGTAGCACCATTCAATAGGCAAGGGGTCCCGAACTGTGTAAGTGTAGCTGGGTAGTAAGCTCCAAATGAGCAAGCGCGGGGGAGTTTATTCTCTTTGCTTTTGACTGTGGAGATATGACTAGCTGCTTGATTTATCCTCAGTGATGAATTGTAACCTGGGGCTGCAAGTCAAATACACCTTTTCTCCCCTACTTGTGTTTTCTCTGAATATTTAATCACAGCAACAGAAATTAACTCAGGACAGCCATCACTAAACACTTGTCAGTGGAGTGGATGAACAGTTGGGGTTCGTTCCTTTGAACTCAGTCTGGATATGTTTTCAGTCTCTATTGTGTGTTGGTGTGTGGATAAATGGGAGCCAATTGCTTTGGTGTAAATATTTCTGGCAAATTTCAAGGTCATTGAATGGAGTTGGGCAGAGAAATGCACATTAGTGTTTCCGTATAGAGACAAAAATAAGAGTGAAACGCAAAGTCTTTAGATAATAACAAATACAGAGCATTTCACATCTTTGATTCAAGTATGCTTTATTTAAATATAAGCTCATAGGACGTAGTCTTTAGGAACACCCCTATTTAACTGTCAGCATTGCACAATTCTTGAGCATTTGAAAATGGGCTCGCAGGTTGCTTCAAATCAGCCCAGAGCATACCAGTTTCTTACCTATTTGATATTCGCAAGTTTAGAGTAACAGCTGCTTTCAGTGGGCCCTCTCTCCAGGTGTCTGAGATGGAATGAAACAAACATGGCCTGACTGTGGTCTAGCCAAACCCAAGACTCCCCCCGTGTGACATATACATGCATACTTACCTGTGTGGCCTTCAGAGAGATAATAAAGGGTGACTGCACCACACATTCTTCTTCTGTTTGCCTGTAGCTGCAGTTGGGTCTTATTTATTTTCATTCCCAGGCAACCAATGCATCCTGGTAGGGACTCTTTCAACAAAGTTTTTCCTCCAAGTTCAGCGCAGCACAGTTTATATTTTGCCTGTTGAATGAAAAGGTGGAAGAAATTAAAGGGGAAGCAGGGAGGAGAATGAAGAGGAAAGGGGAAGAGAGAGGGGAAAGAAAGAGGATAATTAAGGGGAAGTAATAAGGAGACAAGGGGAAAGAGGGAAGAGAGCAAAGAGGACGGAGGGAGGAGAGTAAAGATGTTGGAGGAAGTGGAGGATGAAGGATGAAGAAACAGGAAAGGCACAAATCTCCCACATTTTTTTTCTGTTACATCTTTTTATACTTCTGCTTACGATCTATTATTGAAGAAAAGATTTTTATCCTAGCTGAAGAAATGAGAGAAGGACATGATGAGAAAATAAAAAGAAAATAAAAGAAAGAAAAGGAGTGAACATTGACCTAGTTAATAAAAATCCCGACTTTAGTTCGGGGACAAAAATAGTCTTGCTTGCTGTTAAGCATGTCTGTCACTTCTTCCATGAAGATATCTGTGTTGATAAGAGACTTGGAAAGGCCTTGAATGCTTTCAGTTACTCAAAAGAAAATGGCTCCTAGAGGTAAAGCAATGTAACTTTTGTCACCTAGGAAATGGGACTCGAACCCAGGTCTCTGGATCCCTTCTATCATAAATTGGTCTGTGAGTTTGCGCAGTGCGTTACTATCTATACTCTTCTAAGGAATCTATATGTTTTCCTCTGTATTTTTTTTCTTGTCCTCATTTCAAGGAGAAAACTCAGTGTCATCTCTAAAGATATGAAACACTGGTCATTGTCCTCATGGCATACTGTCCCTTTCAGCCTTATAATGCATCCTCAGCAAGCATTAGTTACTCAGTTCATATTAGAACCCCATGAGGTCAAGGGAACTTCATAAACGGATATGAGTTCCTTTCTTCTAAGCTAGATGTTTCAAAACCACAGCTTTCAGTGCCCTACCAAGATGGGAGTTGCCTCCAAAAGGGTCCTCAGAAGCCCCTCTCCATCTGTCTCTCTCCCCCTCTCCCTCCCCACATCCTTGGTGACTCTGGCCTATGAGTAAAAGAGGGACAGACAAGACCAGCTGGGCATGAAGCACTGAGTATATAGAATCTCAGTGCTTGTTTCTTTGGACCAATCCTGGCATATTGTTTGAAGCTGCTCCAAGATACGGAAGGATTGAAATCTGGTACTGAAAACCTGGGGTACAGGAAATTGAAGAACCCAGCCAGAATAAAATTTCATTTTCTCCAAGATGGCTGGGAGTTAAAAGGAGAAATGTGAGAGACAGTGGACTTGAAGGACTTCCTGGCCAGTGAAACACTGCACCACTCCGAGAGGTAAAGTGAAAGTGATGGGGCACTCCATCAGCAAAACTGTTCCCAAACCAGCCGCAGATGTAGGCTGGACTCAGAAGGCAGAACTGAGACAGTATAAATGAGAAAGCCTGTGTGAGGTATCGGAGGAAGTCAATTACTTGCCACTTGATAAATGACCTGCTACTCCATAACAATAAATATGTCAAATAAACAGGCTGGGTTTTGGTACTCAGTAAGTTTGCTTTTCATAGTGTGCCCCAGACACTAATGACTTCAGACACTGTCATGGTAGAGTTATGGCACAGCAGGAACACACTTCCCATTAGAGTGTCCTCATCCAGCATTGAGAAGGAGGCTACAAAGCTATATATGAAGAGTGGTCTAGGTCTGCACAAAATGACCTTGAAATGTGGGTGCCTGTGTAGGGGAAAGCCAAAATCATGCCTAGCTGGTATGGTGACATCAATGAGGAAGGCAAGACCAGGCAGGAAAGAGATACAAGGGTAGAGGAAGTTCTTGTGTCTACACTCAGGCCTTTCTCGGTCCCAGGGTCAAATAAGGTTCATATAAAGGTTTAAGGATCCCTTAGTCAATATACAAGGAGAGTTGAGAACATTCCAGAGACAGTCCCGAGGATGGCAAAGACACCTGAAAGTCTGTTGCAGGTTTAAAAAACAAAGAAAACTTGAAGCGATGCCTTGAAATTTTGAACTGCCTGGGAACAGAGTGGCATTGCAGATGCTTCTGGGAGGGAGGCAATGTCATATGGGTAGACCTGGAGAAAGAGAGTGACGACTCTTCTAAGGAAAGGATTTTTGGAGGCCCTGGAAGAAGCCAGTGGTGACAGCTTTGAATTTGAAGCTTCAGGAATGGTAGGAAATTGGCTTCCTGAGAATAGACGCAAGCATGCCAACATGTTTGAGGAGTCAGGGGCAGCCAAGGCCAACTGGCCAAACACACGCAGAAAGAACCATTGAGCAGTCCATTTTAGTTAACACTGTCTTCTATGGTTGGGTTATATGTCCAAGGACTCAACCAACTATGGGTTGGAAAAGTAGTTAGAAAAATATAATTTATCTGTATAGTTTCTACTGAACATGTGGGCATTTTGGTATTGTTCCCTAATCAATAGAACATGACAGCCATTCACAAGAGCCTATATTATATGAGATAATGCAAATAATCAATAAATGACTAAATATATACAAGAAAATGTATAGGTTGTGAGGTTATATTCAAGTACTACAATATTCTATATATGACACTTAGACTGGGTACCAACAAGGGCACTGAAATCAGTCCCCTGTGAATACTGAGGGGTGACTGCATTGTAAACAGTGTATCTTGGGACCCAATAGTTTCAGGTAGGTTTGAATGCTGTTCTTCTCCTTATTCTTGATAACCATGTAGATACATGTTCAACTTTTGTCAAAAGATCATTTTTAAGGTAAACCTTTGATTCTCACATAGAAATGATTTTCTTAGAATTATCAGTCAAGCTGGGGGAGTGATGTTGTGAAGGATTCAGTGGGCTGTCTGGAAAAAAGACACACTCATAAATGAGTAATAGTGAATAAGAAATGAGGGCAGACTTGGATTTTCACAAGGAGTTGAGGGACAAAAGGCAGGTAAGCAGGACAGAATTAGCATGCTAGAATTAACTCTGAGTTGCCACCAATTCTGTACAATGAACAGTGTATGAAAGCTCAAAGAAAAATAAATCTGGAACTTTATCATCTGAGAAATGCATAGCTTTCTACTGAAGCATGATTTTACTCATACCTTTTGTATTTTATTTTTCTGAATTGTTGTTGTCTGTTTGGTTTTGGGAGCATCTCATTAATTAGCCCAGGCTAACCACAAACTCATGATCTTTCTTCTTCAGCCTCCTGACTGCTGGTATTAAAGACATGTACCATCATACATGACTCTTACATCTTTTAGACTTTGTTTGCCCATCGTGAAAACAGTAATAATTTCATGCCACTAGACTACTGTGAGAATTTGCATAATGTATGCCTCGCCTTGCATTTGACCAATGTCAGGCACATGTTAGGGTATCGGTGAGGGTCTGGAAAATCTAAGGGATGTAGACAGGTGTGAGATAGGAGGCAGTCTGTGAAAAGTACTGTGGGGCAGGAGAAGACACCATGATATCTGGTGGTTTCTGTAAAGATTCTGCTAGTGCCCACATCTACTGAGTTTTTTGTGAGTGGATCATTGTGTTCAGTTTGCACATTCATTACGAGCCAGCTATAATCTCCATGTTTCCAGGATAGTATGCCTGAGTTACTTAAAGTGATGCTATGTTCTCCTCACCTCATATGCAGGTAACATCAAAACACACAGCTTGCTAGAGTCCTTCTCCCCTATTACTGACTCTGAAGAAGCTAACTACCATGAACCCCATAGTAACAGAGAAGGAATTCTGCCGATAACAAGAAACTGGGAAACTGTTCTTCCTCAGTCAAGCCTATGATGAGTACCAGCATTGCCTGATATGTTGATTGAAACTTTGTGCTGAGGATCTTGGTCATGTGTGCTAGACTGTCTACCCATATGTTACTGGTGATCAGGATCTCAGATTTGTGTTTCCAGGTTCTTTGCTTCTTATCAAAGAATTGAAATTCGGGCTCAGAGATGTTTGCTAACTAGCAAGAAAAGCTTAATGTGAAGCAACAGAACAGTCAGACACACTGTTGAGAGGGACAGTGGACCACAAGAATGAAGGTACTCATGGGCTTCAAGTTATTACCTGGGGCTTCTTATAGGGGAGTTCAAAGGAAAGGGCTTCTAATTACTAAAGGGTAGATCGAACCTTTATGCAGAGTTACTAAGGGGCAGAGTTTGGATGGCTCTATATTCTGACTGACAGATTAAGATTTAAAATCCATTTCTCTTTTAAACATGTCCCTACCCACAATGCATCTAATGTTAATCATGTTTATGCCCAATTATGTGTGCACATAAGATGGTAAAATGAAGTTTTTCCTAATAGTTCGCTTTCAGGACATTGCTTGTCTTATTTGCACATGCACCTGATGGATCTGCCTTCCTATTCTTGTAAGCAGAGTATGGTTGAGGAGAATTTAAATTTGCTGGCCATTAAGTGGAAGGGAAACTTAATCTGTGTTCAGAGTGGGGTATGTATGTGGTTCAGTTCATATGGGGATTCCTAGGTTACTAGCATGTTGGTTGCTAGGTTCATTGTTCAGAGAGATAAGTGTATGCATAGTATGTACAGGTAGGAGTCTCAGGCTGCCCAGTGCACTGTTAGAAGCATGATGTGCATGGCCCAAACCAAGTGGAGTCCCATAATACTAAACCATCCCCTAGACTTTCCTGCTTCACACAGACATGATTTGATGGTGACTGGGCAGTTTTAAGCTGTGAGTTGTGCTTGTTTCTTACATAGCAAAGGGAATCACACAGAGTCAGAATATAGCCACCAAGTAGAATGCCCAGAATCTCTCTCTTAAATAAGATCTGCATAAGATCAAGCAAGTTAAAAAGTCCAGTATGAGAGAGAGGGGAAAATCAGTTTTCTCCAACAAATGACACCAGGTACATCAACCACTCCAGGAAGGTCTCATGTCCAAGAGTAACGTTGACCAACAAATAATGGACTCCAGGTTTCTGTGTGTTTATCTCGTTACAGTTTTGTTTTGTTTTTTGTTTTCTTTTTGGGTATTGTATGTTATTTTCTAGATTTGGGAGTTTTGTTTTTGTATTGGGTTTTGGCTTTTTTTTTTTTTAGAAAGAACTTAAAGTTGGGTGGATAAGGAAGAGGTGAGGATCTGGAAGGACAGAGGAGAGGGAAAGAATGGGATCAAAATATATTTAAATTAAAAAATTGTTTTAAATAAAGAATATAATAATAATAATAATAGCAGTAGTAGTAGGAAGAAGGAGGAGATGGAGGAGGAGGAGGAGGAGGAAGAAGAAGTTGTTCCAAGCCTCCACCCCTAGTCCAGGACCCTCGTGTCTGCTCAGACTAAGAAAGTTGAGTCACTTTTCTTTAGGAGCACAGCACATATGGGACTGCACTACTTGGAGTCAGTTGTTTAAATAAATATACAGTATGGCATTAGGAGGTGGATGTGGCAGGAGGTTCTCAGGGAGTTGGAGAGGGGATTGTGACAGATGAAAATGACCAAAACACATTGTATGCATGTAAAGTTTTCAAAGAATAATAGTTTTAACAAACCTTCAAATGTCGTTATTCAAACTCCACTTTTTTGGCCAAGGAAACCATATCCATGTTTGTTGCTTTTCTCATTGCTATGAAAAAAATCCCTTACATATACATCTTAGGGGAGGAAGGGTTTATCTTAGTTCACAGTTTCAGAGAGTTCTATCCATAGTCCTGTGGCCCTTTGTATTTAAGAAGAACATATGGTGGAGGGAGCATGTGACAGAGAGAGTTGTTCCTGTCATATCAGAAAGGAAGCAAGGAGTATGAAGAAGGGGTGGGGGACTGGCTATCTTCAAAGGCCAAAATGGCTATCTTCAAAGGCCAAAATATAGTGAACAACTTGGCTCACCTCCTGAAGTTTTCAGAACCTCTCCAAATACCACCACCATCTGAGGACCAAGTATTCAGTACATGAACCTTTAGAGAATAATTCCCATTCAAACTATAGCAAGCCCTACCCACACAAGCTCTCCTTCCAGCTTTGTGTACTTAACTGCTGAGCATCTAAACAGTTTAAACCCTAAAGACTGCAAAGTCCACCATATGACCCTACTCCTTCTAGAGGTATCTCTCTACCCTGACTGTATGAGGTCAGTGTGCAGAGTTCAACACATGGACAGAGGGCCATCATTGCTTTGTTAAGACTCCCAAGTGACTTTAATCTATACCACTTTTCTAGGAAACTATGATACCTTGAATATCAAAGTCCTCATTATATACCACAAGTGGGTCCTTATTAGGTGATAAGCCTTTGGAAGAGATATAAAATAAAATCCCACCCTTACATTGAGGCAGGACAAAACATACAAATATATATCCTACTGTACTGATTGGTTTTAACTCTCAACTTGACACAACCTAGAACCACCTGTGGAAGGAGTCCTTAATGAAGAATTATCTTGATCAGGTTGGCTTGTGAGCCTGTCTGCGGGGATTGTCTTGATTGTTAACTGATGTAGGAAATTCCAGCCCACTACAGGTGACACAATTCCCTAAGCAGGGAGTGCTGAACAGTGTAAGAGAGGATAAAACTTGCTGAGAGCACAAGAAAGTAACTAGAATCCATGTGTTTATACTTTCTCTGCTCGTACCCGGGAATGTGGTGCTCTGCCTCGGCTTCCCCACAATATTGGGATGTAACCTAGAGTCGTAAGCCAGATAAACCCTTTGTTCTGTAGGTTATTTTTTGTCAAGGTATTTTTCACAGAAATGGAACTGAAACAAGGACTTTTGACATCATATCGAACTTTATTCTGTGGCTCAAAGATAAAGACAAAGCTGGAATGGGATAGCCAAATCAGGCAGGTTTCTTTTGAAACATAAACATTTTCTGAAATCAGCTCTTCTTGCCTAATGAAAGCAGAGGTGAGGACATTTTGCAAGTGGTTGGTACCACTATTCTTCCCAAGTACTCTGACAAATGCTGTAAGACAGAAGAAAAGAAAGGCTCAGAGGATAGCCAGGGATATGGAGAGTGCCTTATAGAGAGGTCAGTGAATCCAAAACCCACCTGCCCACTACCCTCAGAGAAAACAGGTCCAGTGTGTATAGAAGACAGAACACCCACAAGTACCCCATCTTCCTTGCCATGCAAATAAATGGTCCCTGAGAAAGAGGCTAGCCCAGGTAATTGAACTCCGAGGGACCATTTGAACTCTACTCTTGTCTGCCTTCTTGCCAATAGCCAGAAGCTAAGCATGAGCCCTAATGTAATAAAAGGTCCAAGCCTGGTCCACATGCAAAAGTGATTGCTAATGAAGAACATGGAATGAATTTGAGATGAGGACCAGCTACACCACGCACTGTTTAAGAATTTTACATGAAAGCAGTTTGGGATTGCACTTTAATTTCTCCAAGAGGTCACTCCTTTAGACCCATTTTGCATTCAGAAAGGATATTAAATCTCATAACCAACTGTCCAATATGCCTCTAGAGGAGTTTTTGCCTGAAGTTATATTGCCTGACTCTACTATTCCATTCCCTCTTTTCTTCTCATGTGTCAAAACATAAGCAACCTGTTGCCCTTCCTGAAATCCCTTTTCTTTGAAGACTGCTTAAGTTCACAAGTATGATACTGTTCAGGAAGTAGGGTATATTTGATATAGCAGGACAAACAGAAACTGTTGCAAGGAGTGCCCACTTGTTTATCCAGGCCACCCGGCTAGCTTAGCCCCAAAATAACCACACAAAAACTGTATTAATTAAATCACTGCTTGGCCCATTAGCTCTAGTTTCTTATTGGCTAATTCTTACATTTTAATTTAACCCATTTCTATTAATCTGTGTAGCACCACGTGGCAGTGGCTTACCGGGTAAAATTCCCAGCATCTGTCTCTGGCCGATCCATGGTGTCTCCCCTACTCTGTCTTCTTCCTCCCAGAATTCAGTTCTGTCTTCTCCACCTAAGTTTTGCCCTATATGGCCAAGGCAGTTTCTTTATTCATTAACCAATACAAGCAATACATAGAAAGAAGGACCTCCTACACCAAGAAACAAACTTGAAGCACCTTGAAGTCTCAACATTGACTGCTGAGTGGTCTTCTTGCTTTCCCCCACTACTGTCTAGCCTTAAAGGTAGATCATAGAAAGGACTCTCACAGCTAAGGATGCAATGTCATTGGAAGCTGGTAGCCTTCAGAAACTTAGTTTGGTGCTCTTGACCATCCTTCTGGGATCAGTCATAGGAACCATGTCTACTGGGCACTCTGTGTTGTGGGACAATGGTCTGTACCCTGTCACTTGTATTTTAAATAAATGCTGATTGGCCAGTAGCCAGGCAGGAAGTAGAGGCGGGTCAACAAGAATTCTGGGAAGAGGGAAGTTTCAGTCATCACCCAGACAGAGAGGAAGCCAGACATGGGCCAAGCAAGATGTGACTGCTTCACTTAAAAAGGTACCAAGTCATGTAGCTAACACAGACAAGAATCATGAGCTAATTTTAAGATGTAAGAATTAGTTAATAAGAAGAACCTGAGATACTAGGCCAATCAGCTTATAATTAATGTAGACCTCTGTGTGTTTATTTGGGACTAAATGGCTGTGGGACCTGATGGGACAGAAACCTCAGTCAACAAATGCTATGGGACAATGGTCTGTACCCTGTCGTTTGTATTTTAAATAAATACTGATTAGCCAGTAACCAGGCAGGAAATATAGGTGGGGCGACAAGGCAGGAAGTAGGGGTGGGGCAATGAGAATTCTGGGAAGAGGGAAGTTTCAGTCTGCAGTCGTCACCCAGACAGAGAGGAAGCCAGACATGGACCAAGCAAGATGTGACTGCCTCGCCGAAAAAGGTACCAAGTCACGTGGCTAACACAGACAATTATTATGGGTTAATATAAGTTATAAGAGTTAATAAGAAGCCTGAGCTACTAGGCCAATCAGTTTATAATTAATGTAGACCTCTGTGTATTTATTTGTGACTGAACGGCTGCCTGACCAGGTAGTATCAGGTGGGACAGAAACCTCAGCCAACAACTCTGTATTAGACATAGTTTACTTTCTTGTATGGTCATAAGTATTTTGAGTGCAGGACTGATTCTCTATTACTTCTGTCCCTTGATAATGGGTGCAGTACTTGGTAAATGTAATAAGTGAAAGACTGGGTAAGAGAATATGAAACAAAGGCCAGAGAGTGAAGGAAATTGCTCAAAAAATTGTCAGTGATGGCCATTGTCTACAGAAGCAAAGCTGGGCAAACAGATGTCCCCTCTACATGCTAATGACTATATGATATACACATGTGTGGGTTTTTCAACTCTCCTTCCGCTTTGAGGATTTGAAACCACTAAATGTTTCCATCCCTGTGAGGTTTTCACTTGAAAAAAAAAAAAAGAAAATATAGCACACTGTGCTTGTGCCTTGCTGGGATCTTAGGTTGTGCCCAGGTGTGCAGGTCACAAAAGAAACAGTACCACCATTTGTAGGAAAGAACAAACAGGATAATGTTATATAAAATAGGCGTTTCTTTGGGCTACATCTGAGAGGACCAATTATTTATGCCTGAATAAGTCTACAGAGCATGGTAAGAAAACTGCCATGCCAGGTGCATGCCAACATTTCACCCACTGTCTTTAGCCAGTATTCTTGGAAAGGCTGGAGCCTGAGTTGGCTACTATGTAGGTAGAGAAAGTAATGGTTTACATTAGATAAATTCAGAACTACTGAGAAGTCCTGCTCCCCTTTCTTTTAGAACCTCTATTCCACAGAGGAAGGTTCTTAAGAAATCTTTAGTCCTTTGGTGGGAGACATTTTTTCTTTCTGATTAAAATGCAAATTTTAGGTGCATTTTATATTTACTAAGCCAATAAGATATTTAATAGTGTGACTAGCCAATCCTGAGGGAACTGAGGAGGAAACAGCTTCCTTATCTATTCTCAGGAACAATGGAAAGTTGGGCAATCCTTTAGACAAGCAGTCTGGCAAAATACATCAAGAATCTGTGTGTCATATTACTTATGTGTCTTCTTCCTCCATCAAGAATAACTGGAGGAAGGAAGGGTTTTATTTTGTTTCATAGTTCCAGAGTAGAATCCAAAATGTGGCGGAGTCACAGCAGCAGCAGTCTGAGGCAGCTGGTCATGTCTCATCCCATCATACACAGTCAGGAAGCAGAGGGAGATGATAACTCTGTTCAGCTGTTTCTCCTTTTCATGCAGTCTGGGATGACAGACTATACAGTGGTGCTCCCTACATGCTAGGTAAGTCTTGCCACCTCGGCGATGGGGTCCAGCCTTGATGGGGTTAGCACGTTCCAGGGTAGAGGCGTGAGGATTAGAAATATTAGGCAGGACAAAGATAGGAAGAAGAAAAGTAACAGAGATGCAACATAATAGAACCGGGAGGGCAATCCAGTGAATATTGAATGTGTCCATGTTTATTTTCTATATGTTTATATACCCCGATCCAAAAGGGGGGAGAAGAAGGCAAAAGACTGCTTTAACATGATACAAAGAACAAACAGAGCAATTACCTGCTTCAATACCTGAAGCATCAAACAACTATATCCTGAGTTAAGTATTCTGTTGTTTAGGCAGGACATGCAACAAGCACACTTTAGACCAAGCATCCTGTAGGCAGCCACTCCCTGGGTCAAATCTCCTGTCATATCTTCAAAGGAGCAGGAATCGGCTTTAATTCTCTGTCCATTGGTCAAGGTGGAACAGACCCACTTCTGTGGGCTCCCACACCTAGTCAAGCTAATCTAAATAATCCCTCATGGGCATTCTCTTAGGCTTATCCCCCAGGTGACTTTAGATCATGCCAAGTTAATTATCTGTGTCAACCATCACAAATGTTTAAAGATGTTGACATAAACCCTAACTCTCACCTCAAAGAGAGTAAGAGATGGTTCATTATGTATATTTATTGTAAGATGTGTAGTTACAGACCAGAAAACACACTCAGGTTTCCTCAAATACATGTGCCAACTTGGGACAGGGTTCAAGATATTTTTATAGATACAAAACAAGAGAAATTCATAAATCAAGGCATTGTAAAAGTACGTGTCAGGTAAGCAAGTTAAAGCAAAACAAAGAAATCTCAACTCCAAGTTCCAAATGGTATCTGATGGCTTTCTTAGCTTTGGAGCTGGTGGAAGTTAGTGTTAAGCTAGTACTTTCAAGGGAGATTTATCTGATAGGAACAAAAATATTAGGGCAGTCACAGCAGTGGGTGATAAATTACTCTTAAGGGGACTGAAGACAGCCCAAGATAATTCGGCTCTGGATCTGCAACATTCCAGTTCACCATAATCACAGTCTTAATCTGTCAGTCAGCCTTGTGGGACCATAACCTAGGCATAGCTGTTTTTCTAGGACCTTAAGTTCAGAGAGACATTGCAGGGCTTTCTTATAAAGACTTGGCCTTTAACAAAAAAGATCTAGATGCACAGACATTTTCAATTTCAGTAGTCATCTGAGCACAGAGATGAGTGCTGCTTCAGTATCTGGCAGTGAGGCGATGGTTATGCATATTTAGGGCTCTGATGTCACAAAATGCGGCTCTTTCATTAAACATGATTGTTTTGAATATTTTATAGTCAAGCAGAAGAATGCTTATTCTTTAATAAGACAAAATGCCAAGTGCAGTGTGGTAACAATACAAATTTGTTAAAATTATGTATGATTCTGTCCTTGGGCTGGAAAAGGACAGAGGAAAATGAAAGTAGTTGATTTATTGGGTTAGATTTCAATCTGATGATTCTCAGATTTTTGCTTCTATTTTTTTTTCTTTCCAGTATCTTTCATAAATTGAGTGTTTAAATCCAAAGACTTAAACATGCAGAGGATCAAGTTGTCTGTAGACTAGCACAGTAACTAAGAATTGGCCTGCAGTGGCAACAGTGGGGAGGGCCTGCTGAAGCCTATGCAGAGGACTAGGAGGCCATCAGAGCCAGAGCAACTCAGAGCAGGTGCTCTAGACTAGACGCTGCAGAGCCTACCACGCTCTTGGGAGATCCTGCTCTGTGCGATGATATGAAACAGAGCTAGAGAGAAAATGCTGAACCTACTCTGAACTTGTTAAGCACCTGCCCTCTTACTATTTTAGATACTCCATTATAGGAGAGACTAAACACCTGCTTACTTCCCGTTTCCTGAACTACCCTCTCATACTCTAAAACCTCTTTGTAGGCCCAGAGAAAAGCAGAAGATCCCTTCAGGACCCAGGGGTGACGTTTACCCCTGGATACTTGTAGATGTAGCCAACCTGTATGGCCTCTGCTGTGATCTTCCAGGATACAACACTGTGTCCAATGCTGATACTGCCATTCAACCATGTTTTTAATATCTTTTCTTACCACAGCATCTACCAGGGGCTTCACATCCTCAATCATTGTTCTCTACTGTGGTCTGACAGAATAGACAAAGAGTGCTATTGCCACTTTCAAAGCTATTGGCTTTGAAACTAAGGCAACTAAGGCTAAGAGAAATTAAATAGCCCATTCTGTTTCACACTGACTTGAGGCAGAAAAGCAAGGATCAAAGGCAGACCCTGAATATGAGGCTACTGTTTTCCTTGTAGGGTGTGCTACTTCCTTTTTTTCCTGACTTATATGTATATAGTGCTGCCTAAATGTCCATAGGAGGTGCTATACAGTGTTGAATGAACCATTTTCTTTGGACTTTACATCATTCTAACAGGAAAGAGATCTTGACCTCCAGAAATAGTGTCCAGCATGAAGCAAAGAATGTTTTGTTTTCAGAGTTAACTGGAATTTGCTTTTTGGCTACAGATTTTTAAGTGATGCCTTGTCTTTGTTTTTTGTTTTTTTTTTAAGGAGGGGGGCATTTATTATCAAGCTTCATCCTGCAAATTCATGATATTCTGATTTATACAAAAAAAAAATCAGAGCTCCTTCCCAGCAGCCCCAAACATAACAAATTCTTGACCATGTGGCAATAACAATG
>PVIU01014589.1:0-51371 GCA_004026605.1 Ondatra zibethicus | reverse complement strand
GGGTGGAGAACCCAACAACAATGACACCAGGACCTATCTCTTCTGCATGTATTATCGTTTTGGGAACCGAGTCTTTTTGAATGCACTCCTCCCAAGGCCGGGAGGGAGGGAGGTGGGCCTTGGACTTCCAACAGGGCAGGGTACCATGCCCTCTTTCAAGGAAGAAGGGAGAGGGAGGAGGGGTGGGGGGTAGCAGGAGGGGACCGGGAGAAGGGGAAGAAAGGAAAAAATGTTATTTCTTTAATTATGTTTTTGAATGGAAAAAAAAAGAAAAAAAAGATGTCTCTATCAATTCTAGAGTTTTGAAGTTGCTTACAATGCACTTTATGTTTACTTAGGTAATATTATATCCTTCTGGGGTATTTGATGGAGTTGAAGAATAGATAGTTATAATTTTCCTTAGTTATGATAAAACATAAAGTAGATATAAATATTGTAACTGTCATTCTTGCTTGATACCTGTTTTATTATAGGTAATTTTACTATGTTAAAGTTAAAACCTTCCTTTTTATTTAAACAGAAAAGGGAAAATGATGTGGGAAGTCCTTCTGTCTATGTGTTGCTTTTATTGGTTAATGAATAAAGAAACTGCTTTGGAACTATAACAGGGAAGGACATTAGCTAGGTGGGGAAAATTAAACTGAATGCTGGGAGAAAGAAGATAGAGTCAGAGAGATGCCATGTAGCCACTGCCAGGGACAGATGAGCCAGAACTTTACCCGGTAAGCCACAGCCACGTGGCAATACACAGATTAATAGATATGGATTAAATTAAGATGTAAGAGCTAGCCAATAAGAAGCAAGAGCTTAATTTTTATTAAAAAAAGATTTTAAAATTTCATACTTATCTTATACCCAGCATAACCACACCAAAGCATGTAATTTTCCACCCACCCACTTATCTCTTTACATACGTGTGTGTGTGTGTGTGTGTGTGTGTGTGTGTGTGTGTGTGTAATAATGCATAGTCTAAAAAATGCAACGTACCCTAAGATGGATATCTAGAAATATCTACCATGTTTAAAGGGCAGATGGAAAGATTCTAATGAAGGACCAAGAAAGAAAAATAACAAAAAGAGATGGAATGGACTAGAATGAGCCAAATGAACACAAGCCAAATGGAAGCTGCACAAGGGAAACAGTCAAGAGTATAAAATGCCACTTGGGAGTCTTACAATCAGAGTCCAGAAAAGGTCAGCCACTTCCTCAGACAGAGACATGTGGGCATTGAGAAGGCACTGCAGACTAACACTTAGTGATAACTACCCCACATTATAAAAATTCCACTTTTTAAGACCATATTTTTATGAGTTAATGATTATTTTAAGTAAAATTAAAAGTATAGGGTACTTTAAAATAAAATTAAGAATAAAATAAGATCTTAGAATCTCTTTTCTCCCATGTTCAACAAAGATATCCATGATAGTTTTTAAAAAGAAAGGTGAATCAGCAATAGAAAGGAACTTAAAGGAGGTATAACCATTGCTAAGATCCTTTCTTAGCAGATGTAGAATGAAAGAGCAGAGCTTAGCAGGTGGGTGCCGATCTAAACCCCACTTGTACATCCTGAAGGTAAAATTTGAATGAGAAATTGAATCAAAAGGAACCTCAATAACATCACCAATTTTTGAAAGAGATAAATAGCAAAAGAATCAAGAGGCAGTTCTAGGAAGAGTCTCAGAGTCTCAGGGACAGAAGACCCCTCATAAGATTCCAAGATCTCACTGGAAAAAGTGAACAGGAATAGAGCATTTTCAGAGATTCTTTTTAGGTCTCCAGGTAGAAATGAAGGTAGAAGGAGAAATAAAAGTGATTGAAAACAGGTAAAGCCATTGAACCCCAGCAGGTAAGCAGGGTCCTAATAGATCTGAAGCCAAGCAGGATGCACAAGACAATGTCCTGTGTGGATGAAGGAGGCCTTGAAGTCAGGAGCAGTGGTTAGGAGAGAGCCTTTCCAACTAGAAAGAATTAACCACAGGTATTTAAAACCTCCATGAATGCTCACTTAGATGTTTTACTCTGACATGGAGGAATACTAGGACTAGAACCTGTGATTCAGAATGGAATACAGGTTCAATACTTATTGCCCAAAAGGAGGACCCACCTTCAGTCTCAGAGGGACCTCTATTGTCCTCATCATTCCAAACCAATACAGATAGGCATCTGTGAATAACTGGCTTAGGCCACTCAATGTAGGGGCGGGGGAAGGAGGCAGGTCAATACCTAATTTCAGCCTATATTTTTTTAATTTTCCTTGTATGTGGTATGTTCTGTGCATGTATAGCATGCTGTATGTGGTGTCTATACTTGTCAGCTTGAGTGTGCACACATGTGCATGTGTACATATAGAGAGCAGAAGTATATACCTGGGGTCTTTTTCAGTTGTTTTCCTTCTTATTCTTTTGAGGCAGGGTCTCTCATTCAACTTCGAGCTCAAAAATTCTGCTAGGTTGGTTGGCTTCTGAGTTTGAGGGGTTCCCTGTCTCTGAACCCTACCTCCGTTGCTGGGCGTACATGTGTGTACCACCACACTCAGCTCTTTACTTGGGTGCTCAGCATCTGAACTCAGGCTTATGTGGGGCATGCTCTTTAAAACTAAGCCATTTCCACAGCCCTAATTTCATTCTTAATACACTCTAAGCATCAACCTGATCCTAGTCTTTGTCCTTACCCTCATACTAATCCTAGCTCAGCAGTAATTATTGCATTTGTATAATAGGGGAAAATATTAGAAAATGCTAAGCATGCCTACTTTCTCCATGGCTTAAGGATTAATAACATGCATATAATTGTGTGCCTAGCAGGAGATAGCACACAGACAGAAATGTGTTACACTGTTATTTTGTATTTGGAAAGTAAGGTTTATATGTTTCTCTAGGATAAATGTCTTATAAAGTCACAGTACATTGCTTAACTATTGTCCCTCTCAAAATATTTCAAAAGAAAGCACCAGAAGAATGATGTTGACAGCATGTCTCTGTGTCACTGAAACTCTGACTTTAAGCAAAAAAGTATTTTAAAAACTACTCTGTTTGCAAGTTGGTTTCTCAACAAAGTTTAATTTAGCACTATAAGATGTACCATATTTTAACAAAATTTCAGTGCTGACTTTGCAATTGTGTCCTTTCTCTTAAGAATAGCAAACATATAATGTGTCCAGCTTTCCTAAAAACAACAATGCCCTTGGATATTTGGTAATTAGGTAGATATTTATTGTAGCATCCCATACTCTACATGTAAACACTTGAAATTACTAGCTATTCATAACTGTGGCCTGGCATGTTCATGAAATTAAACAAAGTAATTAATTTAGTTTCAGGCATAAAACAAGGAAATACGCAGGGCTGTTGAGGCAACAAACACATTTGTGAGTCGTAGAATTATTGCAATAACAGAAACTCTGTAGCCTGCAGAAACAAAGTGACTTTTAAATTATTTTGTCAAAGAAATACATTTAATTTACCATTAGTAGCCTCAAAGATACAAATTTTAATATTTCTTCCTTCTCATTACCAGGCTACTTTCCATATTTATTGACTATAATTATTGTTGGTGAGAACCGAAACGAAACTCCAACATGTGAGAAACATCATTTTTTTTTGTATGTGAAAGTCTCCCTTTTTCACAAGAGCAAAGCACCTAGCAAGAGAGCACCATGCAAGGAAAATTGGTATCTAAAGAACTCAGCATTAGATGAACAGTGATAAATATAAATGAAGGAGATGAAGATAAAAAGAAGGGGGAGGGGTGATTCTCTTCACTAAATGGCCTAGATTAGGCATTTGGCTGGTACCATGGTCAATCATGAAAAGAGACTGCTAACCTTTGTAAAGTTTGGGAAATTTTATCTGAAAAGAAATATGGCTTGGTAGGAATTAACAATGAAAGTTCTAATATAATTATATATAATATACATATTATATGTATGTATGTATGTATGTATGTCATATCCAACCTAGCTTTCCAATATTCAGGTAATTTTTAAAAAGAAATAATTATGACACCAATAACATGAAAACTAGTCTTTCACCCTTCCCCTCTTCAGAGTCTGGCCACTTACTTGTGTCATGAATCGCATTAACTCTCCATAAGAACCTAAGCTAAAATATTCACAGTGGTAAGAGGCTGAATAGCTGAGCACTTGCTGTCTTGAAAAACTAGATGTCCCCGCGAAGGACCGCAGCGGGTGTTGACGCGATGTGATTTCTGCCCAGTTCTCTGAATGTCATAGTGAAGAAATTCAATGAAGCACGGGTAAATGGCAGGAGTAACTATGACTCTCTTAAGGTAGCCAAATGCCTCGTCATCTAATTAGTGACGCGCAAGAATGGATAAACCAGATTCCCACTGTCCCTACCTACTATCTAGCAAAACTACAGCAAAGGGAACAAGCTTGGTGGAATCAGCGGGAAAATAAAAGACCCTGTTGAGCTTGTCTCTAGTCTGGCACGGTGAAGAGACATGAGAGGTGTAGAATAAGTGGGAGGCACAGCCCCCCCCCCGAACGGGGTCCCGCCAGCCTCGCCTCAGGATCCAGCAATAGCACTCTTGGGCATATACCCAAAAGATGCTCAATCATACTACAAAAGTAT
Organism: Ondatra zibethicus; assembly: GCA_004026605.1. Lineage (NCBI taxonomy): Eukaryota > Metazoa > Chordata > Mammalia > Rodentia > Cricetidae > Ondatra > Ondatra zibethicus. Next base: position 46,779 of record PVIU01014589.1, on the reverse strand, counting down.
TTGTTCAACTATGTTCACAGCAGCATTATTTGTAATAGCCAGAACCTGGAAACAACCTAGATGCCCCTGAAGAATGGATAAAGAAAATGTGGCACCTTAACACATTAGAGTACTACTCAGCGGTAAAAAACAATGACATCCTGGGGGCTGGAGAGATGGCTCAGCGCTTAAGAGCACTGACTGCTCTTCCAGAGGACCCAGGTTCAATTCCCAGCACCCACATGGCAGCTCACAACTGTCTGAAGATCCAGTTCCAGGAGATCTGACACCTTCACACCAATGCACATAAGATAAAGTTAAAATAAAACCATAAAAAAGTTGAAAAAATAACATCTTGAATTTTGCATTCAAATGTATAGAATTAGAAAACACTATCCTGAATATGAGGTAACCCAGACCCAAAAAGATGAATATGGTATGTACTCACTCGTAAGTGGATACTAGCTATAAACAAAGGACATTGAGCCTATAGTTCATTATCCTAGAGAAGCTGAATAACAAGGTGAACCCAGGGAGAAACATATATAGGCCCACCTGAAGATTGGAGACAGACGGGATTACCTGACAGAATTGGGAGCATGGGGGCAGGGGGAGAGGGAAGGGTGGAAGGGGAGGAGGAGGGGAGAAGGGGAGGTTTGAGGAGAACTTGAGGGAGTGGGATGGTGGAGATGGAGGAAGGACAGAGATGAGAGCAAGAAAAGGGATATCTTGATTGAGGGAGCCATTGTAGGGTTGGCAGAAACCTGGCTCTGGAGAAAGTCCCAGGGAATCCACAGGAATGACCCCACCTAAGACCCTAGGCAGTAGAAGGGGGGGGCCGATCTTGACTTGCCCTGTAGTCAGACTGATGATTATTTTAAATATCACCATAGAACCTTAGTCCAACAACAGATGGAGACAGGGGCAGAGACCCACAGCAGAGCACTGGACTGAGCTCCTGAAGTCCAGTTGAAGAGTGGGAGGAATGAGAATATGAGCAGAGAGTTCAAGACCATGAAGGGTTCACCCACTGAAATAGTTTACCTGAGCTAATAGGAGCTCACCAACTCCAGCTGGACTGGGAAGGAAGAAGCATAGGACCAAACTAGTTCCACTGAATGTGGTTGAGGGTTGCATGGCTGGGGCAGGATTTATCTCTACTGCATGTACTGGCTTTTGGGATCCTATTCTCTTTGGATGTAAACCTTGCTCAGCCTGGGTATAATGGGGAGGGCCTTGGACCTTCCACAAAGCAATGTGCCTTATCCTCTCTTAGGATTAGATGGGGATGGGGTGGGATGGGGTGGGAGGAGTGAGAGGAGGGGAGGGAGTAGGAATTTTTTTTAAGAATCTAATAAATTAAAAAAAAAACCTAGATGTCCATTAAAACTCAATGGCCAGAAACAGTCCCACATCCAAAACATGAATGAGTAAAAGGCAAATGGCTAAGTTAAGATTTGTATTTTATTACTGAACAAGTAAGTAATGTATTTTATTACTGAATAAGTAATTAAAGTATGCCTTCCATGGTTTGGCATTTAATAAATATTTTAGGATAAAAAAAAGACAGGAAAAAGAAGAGGAGGAAGATTTACAGAAGAAAGGGAAGAAGAGAAGAAAGGGAGAGAGGAAAAGGTCCATGAGGGAAGGGAGAGAAGAGGCCTGGACCCGCTGCTTCCACACTAAGGGCCATGAGAAGCACCATGTGGCCCCATCCCAGTCAAAGGCAGCCTCAAGGTTTCTCAAGGTGTTGAGTATACTTTCCAGTCAATGACGTTACAGCCATATTGAGCTTTCTTCTTTTATGTCTACTCAACTGAGGCAAGCTGAGGCAGACACACTTGAGTTCTGTGTTTTTCTTGCCCCTGCTATTTGTGAAGACAAGGTGTGAGAAACTTACCAGATCAGAAATTGTTTACTCCCTTCTCACACACATGGAACACGCACAGCCACATACAGGCAATTGATTCATCAATTAGGCCATTTAAAACCCTTAGTAACTTTTCTGACTTATAAAGATTATCCTAGTATTCTTAAGTTTTAAACCAGTTTGGCTTCTAATAGTCAAAACCCTGTTTTGTTCTTATTTTTTGGAGTATGACTGTGACTGTTTAATCCGTTGGGTTTTGTTGTTGCTTTATTGGTTGGCTTTGTTTGTCTTATGTATTGTGTGGGGGTTTGTTTGCTTATTTGTTTGTTGCTTGTTATCTTTCTCTTAAGGCTTCTCTCATGTTGTAAACTAAAAGCAAAATTCAGGAACACCATTTCCCTCCCAACAATGTACCTACTTTCTTAACCTGGAAGGAATCTTGAGATGTCATCTTTTTTTTTTTTTGTAATTCTTAACTATTTCTGTTATGATGTCATGCCAAAATAGAGAGTCAAAATACATGAAAAGTGTGGGGTGGGAACCTTGTGCTTACAGGTACTGTTCCTCTCCTCTTATCACAGCACTGTCTCACGCATCCACGTTTCTTCTTCCCACAAACACTTTTCCCAGGCAAATCTCATAGGATCTGGCAGGACCCAAGCTGATGCCACATTTGCAAGACACAGATAAGCCCCCTTCTCACTACCTGCTGAGTCATAAACGAGAGTGTCAGAATGACAACTGCAACCCTAGCATCCAACATCTCCCTCTCTTCACCCTCCACTAACTTGACCCCTCAAATTTGGGAACTTAGTTGGCAACACTGTGTCCAAACTGCCCCAGTGATGACCTGAAGGCCACCAAAATATGGAAAACAGTTTTCTCTTATAGACTGGACGATCCATCATCACAAAAGAAATGGTCAGATTCTGCATGTGCTCTGAGAATGTTTTCCAATAAACAGATTTTACCCAAGAAAGTTTATTTTATATGAGACTTGTCCACGAGAACCAACACATACTGAATTGGCCAAAGGTCTTTTTTTCTAATCTCCTATGTTAGCTTATCGTGTATCTTTGGCCTGTCTCTATTCTTTGCATAATTAAAAGGTTAAACCAGCTAGAAGATGGTCTAATTATGACACTTACCTCTGGTGCCTAACTATAGCACAGAAAACTATGAAGTCATTTAGATGGCAAGCGGTCTCTTTCCATAATGCAGAAAATAAATGAGTCAATTAATCTAAATAAATTTCTATTTAAATTATGTTATATATATATAAACATATGTATAAAACTTAGGGAGTTTCTAATTAAATAATTCTCTTCTTCCACACTTTTTCTATATTCAATTTGCATTTTGTAATTAAGATATTGCTAAGAAAGTTCTAAGCACATACTTTTTTAGAATATCATTAAAAACCAGATTTATTGCATATTTCCGCTTAGTTATGTTCTTCATCTTGGCTGCAGTTGGATAGGAGGAACATAGAAAAAAGCTGAGGTATAAGACAATCAATGAATATCCAGGGTGAAATATTTCCCTATAAGGGAATATGTATAAATAACTCAAAATGACATTGCTTTGTGAAAATAAAAGCAAGCTTTGATTTATTGAAAAAGAATAAGCAATACAAACAACATAGAGTATTATATAACATAGGTCTGTTGCATGTGCACCTTATTACCCTGTGGTGTTGTGTTAGCCAGGTTGTACCCAAACCCTAGAATAATCAGACGCAGCTTTTAGATGGGAAAATGGCCTCTTCATCCCATTTAAAACCAGAGGGAATCTGTGCGCATCTTGTAGCAATGTCAGAATATTCTCTGTGTGTGTGTGTGTGTGTGTGTGTGTGTGTGTGTGTGTGTCTGTCTGTCTGTCTGTCTGTCTGTCTGTCTCTGTGTATCTCTGTCTTTCTCTCTGTATCCCTATCTGTCTCTGTCTCTCTCTCTCTATTTGTCTCTCGCACACGCATGTGTGTATGTGTCCCTCCCTGATCAGAGCTGATGTCTACCATGTAGCAAAGCTGTCTAAACCAAGTTCTTAGAACAGACACAAAATCCTTCTCTGATGGTTTCATCTGACCAGAGCTTGTTCTCTGTGGCTTGTCTATTTGATGGTGGTGTTGCCTTTAACTACAAAGAAACAAACAATGTTAACATGCAGGTTTAATTTGCCATCAAGTTCTGTGCATTGCATTTGTTGACTGCATCTACAAGTGTTTTCCTTTCCTCTGTTTGCTGCTTCCTCCACAGTAGGTAATAAACTAAGTAGCCATTGCTGTAGCTTTGCCTTTGCAGTGAGCTTTCTGTGTTCATTCATTATGGCAGCCTTGCCTTCCAATTAACAAAAACGCATTGCCTTCATGGCTAATTCTCAGAAGTGTTTCAAAATAGCCTGGATTTTCCTTTCAATCACTGATTTTTTTTTTCCTTTAAACATCAACATGCCTATGCTACAAAGGTGATGTCTCTTAACTTTTACCCCTCGCGTTCTTTATTGTTTCTTTATGGCTCATGACTTAGAACAAAATAATAAATGAAGGCTGATTTCCTAAGAGTCTGCCTGGAAAAGCAGCAGTCATTTTCTGAATTTAGACTTATAGACTTGCTAAAATCTAACAAAATAAGAGGATTGCATTCAGAATTCTCTGGACACAGGCTGGGTCTCAGTGGTATTTCCGAATGTCAGAAGTGACATTCAAATAGAACACTCTTTTGTGCTTATTCTCATTATTTTTAATTGTTAGTGGGGAGGTAGATTTACACACATGACTGCAGAAACCTATGAGAGTCAGTCCAGAAAGGGGTGGCAGATCCCTTGGAACTGGAGTTTAGTCACTTGTGAGGCACACAGTGTGGGTGCTAGGAACAAATTTGGGTCATCTGCATGATCAATTACTCCCTCTAAACCATTGAGTCATTTCTCCATCCCCTAACTAGTAACATTCTTAATAGACAATCCTCAGGCAGAAATTCCTACAGATCCAAACATTCAGGAGCCTGAGGCAGGAGGATGATTTGAGCCTACCATGCTGGGGACACATTCATCTCTTTCTTAACCTCTCTTATCTTCTGTTCTCACCTGACTCTTTTTCTCTCCCAAGAATGCTTCTTTTGCTTTCATGAATATATATGCATAATATATAAAATCTACAGGCATAATATATGAAATATATCCATATATAAATATGAAATATATGCATTGCATATAATATTTTATATGTTTTAGATTTTATATAGATTTTATAGAGATAGATTATATCTAGGTAGTCTATATCTTAGGGGAAACGTATTACATTTACCTTTTTCAGTCTTGCTTATTTCACTTAACATAATGCTCTCCAGTCCCATCCATTTTAATGCCACTTATTTCATTCATCTTTGTAGTTGAATAACACTTCTTTGTATACACACCACATTTCCTTTTGTGTCTTCGTCCATTGATCGGCACTTGGGCTGACTCCAAGACTTATGTATTGTGAATAGTGCCAAAATAAACAAGGATGTTCAGTATCTCTGTTGTAAACTGGGTTTGATTCCTTCGCATATATACTCAAGAGCATACACATATGGATTATACAGCACTTCTATTTTTATGACTTTATTTTTTTGTAGAAACCTTCGTACTGATTTCCATAGTCTATGTATGAATTTACATTCCCATTAACAACACATAAGGGCTCCTTCATCTCTACATCTTCAATAGCATTTGCTGTTTTTGTTCTTGTTTTGTTGGTAGCTATTCTCACTGAGATATAATCTCAATGTAGTTTTTTAAGATGTATAATTTATTCATTTTTATTTTTATTGTATATAATTGTTTTGCCTGTGCAAATACGTGCAGCACATGCATGCCTTGTTCCCTAGAATGTCAAAAGAGGCATAGGATCCCCAGACAGTTGTGATTGGCTGTGTGTGGATGCTGGCAACTGAACCCAGGTCATGTGCTAGCAGGGCTACTCCTGAACTATTGCCCCAGGTCCCTTGATGCACTTTGATTTGCCTTCCCCCGATTGCTAGAGCTGTTGACCCTCTCTCTCTGGGATCTGAATAGAAGAGTCTCAGAGGCAGTCAGGTAGTTGTGCTGAATTGGGTTGTCTCCCAGAAGAATCCACAGAGGCTGGGACAGTTGCTGAGTTGCAGGCCCAGAAAACCATAAGAGAGGATGCAGGGCTCCTGACGACTCCGCGTTATTCTCTCAGCTGAATCACTTCCCTGCCTCATCTGTGATCCATCACCTTGCCTAAGCATACTAGGATTCCCACTTCTCCCATAAGGCCTGCTGTGCCTCCCCCACTCTTTTAGCTTCTCTGAGTCATGAATGTATCTCCTTGTGTGTTAATAATTGACCACTATACTGTGTTGGCATTTCTTAATATTAAAAAAAAAACTCACTGAATCCAAGGAAGGGAGAGAAATTGCAGAAATTGTCCCTTAATCCTGGATGGACAAAAGAATCACCTGTACTGTTTTCCAGAGTCATAATCTAGGTCCTGCTGCTGAAATCTTAAGTCAAATGACTGGATCAATGTCATTAATAAACATTAATAAATAGGAAGTTCCACAAAAGACTGCTAATTTACACTGTAAGTTGAAAGGAAATAGAGTCACATTCTGTAACTTGGGCTTCACAGTCTCCATAAAGCAAAACAGTGCTACAAGTAAGCATGTCCTTCTTTACTGATAGATTTTCCAGTCAGACCTACCATCTTGCCATTCCTGAACATCAGTATGTGCCATTGAATTTCCATGCCTTTAATCCATCCTAATCTCTGGGCTGAATCCTCCCTTTTCGGTATTTTCTATATACCTCTATGTAATAATTACAAGGGAAACATTTATTTACAGGTCACAGTGGGCCTCTCTTGGCACTTCTCCACAGTGGCAATGCTGAGAAACAAATATGTTCCGTATTTCAACTTTCTGATTCAGAAAACTGAAGCTCACCCATGCTGGGTAACATAACCAGTATGGGAACTACAGTGGGATGCTGATAAGGATCAGCCAGAAGTAGGAAGCTGCACAAGGTCTTTCAACATCAAAGCCCAGGACTGTTTCCGTTCGCTTCGCTTTGTTTTAATTAAGGGCACACATCGCTCTGTAAAGTTGAGAATCAGACCTAATGACATGCCAAAACCTCTTCCAGAATGCTCCCAATCATTGCACCTAGTTTGTAATGCTAATAACAATAGCTAGATAGTACACCAGGCTCTCTGGTCAGAGACATAGAGACAGGATAACTCTGCTTTGCCAAAGGGGAGAGAGATCAAGGCTTAGTGAAGTCAAAGAACTCGGAGCACTTCCCCAGCTAATAAGTGGCAGCGCTGAGCTGTTGATTACAGAGTTCATGCACTTGACCTTTGTGCAATGCTCCCATCCCTACCAGCTATCATATTTTTTGCTTGTTTTAAGGTTAATTATTAAGACGCATTTCTTTCTTCTACAATATAATTCTTTGGGTTTAAGAAAATTCTCAGAACACACACACCCTTCAAACATCCACAATGCTTTAACCATTTCATAAATATATAGTACATTTATTAATGTTAATCTGACAAAAACAAGATCAGCATCTTTAAGAACCAAGTGCTCAGAAGAGGAACATTCAATTTAGTCAATTTAATTCAATTCATCTTTGTTTCCATTATGCCCCATGGGATTTATCTAGGACAAAACACTTTATGAATTTTTTTGGTGCCAACCCTCGTCAACAAGCTTCCTCAAGAATGCTTAGTGAAGTGAAGCGTGGGGTTCCATCTAGGAAATTTTTTAATTTCTCCTGCTTCCCTACTTATCTCTTGCAAACAAGACAGCCACGGACACTAACAAGTATCTTCCTAGGAAGTCTTCACCTCAAATTTTGTTGTTCTGTCTTCACAATAATGTATGTGTTTTCTATAGCTATATTGTCTCCTGAGCACTATAGGTCTGGAATAATTGGGGTAGGTAATATGAAGTATGAGTGCTTTCAGAAACATTGATATGTTCTTGAGTACCACAGCCAGATGACATTCTCCTCCCTCTCAAACCTTTCAGGTTTCTAAAAGAAGAAGCTACACCTATTACTGGGCTCCCGGTTCATGATGCTTTCTTCTTTATTGAACTCACATTCGTTCTTACCTTCTCATTTTCCGTCTCTGTGTGTGTCTATATGTCTCCCTATGTATGTCTCTGTCTATCTCTATCTCTCTGTGTCTCCTTGTCTCTCTCTCTGTCTCTGTCTCTCCCTCTACCTGTCTCTCCTTATTTTCATCTCTCTCCCTCTCTCGCTCTCTTTCTTTCTCTCTCTCTCTCCCACCCTTTCCCTCTCTCTCTCTCTCCCGCCCTCTCCCTCTCTCTCTCTCTCATTTTTTTCTCTCCTTATTTTCATTATATTTCGACCTGGATCTCTTGATGATTTTCACTATGCCCAAACCTGCCCGCCTTACAGGTGTTTCTCATTGCAGTCCATTTAGGAATATCAACAGTGGGTTTGCAGCAACAGCACTGTTCACCCAAACAGCTTGTGACAGTCCATGCAAAGATTTTTATCTCTTTACATAAAACTCCATCAATGTTCCTGGCTCAGATGAAGAAATGTTAAGCCATGTGTTTTTGATACAGAAGACTTTCTGCCTTAGGCTTAGAATCAAAGAGAGACAGCACATCCTCCCCATTCATTCAATGGCCAAAGGTTCATTGTCACAACTGAGTCATTTGTAAGTCTCCCTGAAGCCTTATTAATTCTGTTTAAAATTAATGACATCGCAATGGATGCTCACATACGAGGAATGCTCAGTGGACAACACTCTTGTCCATGGATATTCAATAATTTACATTTGTTGTTTTTCAATAACAATACAACCCTTTATTCCTTTCTTCTTATTATTCATTTTTTATTTTACTTTGGAGTTTCTCTGTTGTTGTTATTTTCTTTTCATTTTGTTTTTTGCTTTTTGTTGCTTGTTTGTTTTTGTTTGTTTGTTTTGTGGTAAACCCTAACTATGTAATTCTATTTGACTTGGTAGTAGCCATGTAGACAGGTTGTTCTCAAACTCACAGAGCTCCTCCTGCCCTACCTCCCAAGGGTTCACTTAAATGCCCACCATGCCTGGCTACTCATGAATTTCATACATGAGTACTATATTTATATCATTTCCACCCTAGTTTCTCCTCTTCCAACTCCTCTTGTGTCTCTTCTAACTTCTCAACCTAATGATCTCTCCTTCTTTATTATTTACACACATACACATATGTTGTTGAAAGCTTTTAGTGTTGGTCATATATAGGGGTGTTTAGAATTGACTGACCACTTGAAATTAGATACCCTATCAGGAAGTTTGTGGATGGAGAAGATTAATTCTCCCTCTTTTTTCTTTTTTAAAGATTTATTTATTTATTACACATGCAATATGCAATGTGCTGCTAGCATGTATGCCTACATGCCAAAAGAGGGCATTACAGATCTCATTACAGATGGTTGTGAGCCACCATGTGTTTGCTGGGAATTGAACTCAGGTCCCCTGGAAGAGCAGCCATCTCTCCAGCCCCCAATTCTCCCTCTCGAGATAGTCATTAACTGCTTATAATTCTTCATCTAGCAGTGAGGCCTTGTAAGATTCTCCCCACTCATATTGGTATGTCAAGTGGTATTTCATTGCACAGGCCTTGTTTAGGTGACCATGTTGTTGAGATTTTATGGGTGTAGCTCTTCTGTTGTATATAGAAGCCACTGTATCAGAACAGACATCCCGACTTTCTGCCTCTCAAAATCTTTCCACTGCACCCCTCTTCCTTGATGTTGGCTGAGCCTTGGGTGTAAGGGCTATTACAGATGTATCAGTTAAGGCTGTGCATGCCCCAGTCAGTAGTACTCTGCATTTTAATCAATTGCAGATTTTTGTGACCGTCTCCACCTACTGTGAAAGGAAGCGACTTTGACAAGGGGTGAGAGATGTGCTTCTCCGTAGGTAGGAGGGCAAGGTTTTAGAGGAGACTTAGAAATTATACTGGAGTCGGAAAGTGGCAGCAGCAGGTTTTCCTCTAGGGTTGGTAGCCACACCAGCCATTGATAGCAGGCGAGTTGTACAGTACCAGGAAGGAATTCCCTCCTATTGAGCAGGCCTTAAGTCTCATTATGCAGTTGTTGGTTAACCCCCAAGATATAAATAACTCTATTGCAACATCAGAGCTATCTTTCTCTTCTGATCATTGTTGTGGTTCATAGGCTTTACTGCTGGGTAGGGAGGGCTATTGGTTGCTTTTCTGCCTTGGTGATTTGTATAGCATAGCATCTTTGGCTACTATGAGAAGTAGTCCTCAGAGAATGTAAAACGTTTAGATCAGATCTTATTTCTCTGCAGGATTTTTGTGTCTGTCTGTGTGTGTGAGAGAGAGAGAGAGAGAGAGAGAGAGACAGACAGACAGGCAGACAGATGAGACAGAGAGAGACAGAGAGACAGAGAGAGACAGAGAGACAGAGAAACAGAGAGAGAGAGAAGAGAGAGAGACAGACAGAGAGAGAGAGAATCTCACCTGGGTGAGTCCAACTCAGTTTTCAGGGCTTCCTTATTCCAAGTCTTGTGTATTTTGATTAGCGTGGTGATTATATCAGCTGTCCTTTCGTAGTTACTTCAGGTAACTAATTAGTTAAACTATAGTAAATGTATACTAATTGCCAAAACCCATACTGAGCATTTCCCATATGTGGTGTGATTTTGTACAAGAGCTAGATCTCAGAGGTAAATGTACTAAGTCAATGAGATCAAGTCCTAAAGAGGTTTGTTCAACCTCCCATGGCTCACAGCTTTCAACCAGAGTTGGGACGTGAATACAGGTGTGTCAGATCCAGGCTTATAAACAAAGGAACCACTGCCCAAGAAGCAATATACAAGATGGCCATTTGACAACAGTCAGGGTTCAGAGAGATCACTGGGTAAAAATCAGTCCGCTCACAAGCCATATACCAGTCAAAACAGCTCCACCGGCCATTTGGTGAAGGCTTCCTCCTTCTTCCTGGGGTTTTAGTAAAACTGGAAAGAATATGAAATCGACAATGACCTCTCCTGTTTAAACAGTCTTGAAAAGGCTCTTCTGAAACCTAATAGTCGTCAGTTAGGTTTCTCCGCTACCTTCTTTTAAATTATTTTATCCAGCATCCCATGGCTACGCAATAAAAATAACCCAGGTTTTAGTATCTTAAAAATAAATTTTCATGTCAATTCTCTACCCTCTCTTTCCCCTACCCCACATAAAAACCCTCCCAAATTCCTAATTCTACTGGCCAGACGAATAGGGAATTGCATAACAATTTGCAATATATCTTTCAAAGTACCCTTTTCAGGGCCTCTGACGTGATGTGGAGAGACTCTGAGAGCAAAACCAAGGTTCTAAAATTGGTCCCTGCAATGGAGTGACAGGTAATTTAAGATTTGAAAAAAAAAAAAAAACTTTTGCCCCAGATAATACTTGAAAACCCAGCCTCACATAAAGACATTCATGCTTTCTTTTAAATCAGTTCTGAGCACTCAAGCCTTTGCTTCCCAGTCTAAATATGCTATCATATATAATGTCCATGGAAAGGTTGATTTAGAGATCAAGTGTGCAGTGGATTCAGGCTCTGTGGAAGTTGTCCGGGTTCAACTACTGAAAAGCCCTGTAATTGCCTCTGTGGCCGGAACATACCTGTGCTGGCTCCACCGCTTACTTTAGGCTCCCACTCCTCCTTTGGAAAGAAACAGAGGCCCACCTGACAGCCTATTTCTGGGCATGAGGGGCAAAAATCTCATGTAGAAAATAACCTGGAGGGTATGACACACCTGGGAAACTGGTTATTCGCTGTGACCGTCTCGGGAATTATGTTCCCCTGCCTTAAGAGACGTGGACTGTTAACTTCTGACCCCCAGTCTGGAGAAGGTGTGTATGCAAACGCTAGGACAGGGCCTCAAAGTTAAACACCATTTGAGGAAGAGCTGGAGGAGAGGAGGTCAGAGAAATGGAAGGGGAAGGCAAGGGAGTGATTTCTCCAGGAAAAGCTTTCATTTCCCATGGTGAAAATCGACTGTACACGTCTTCTCACCTAAACCTCACAGATCACATTTCCAAAATGTGCGTGTACATTTCCTTGAATCTAAAACAAAACAAACAACAAAAACACTTGCCCACCTACGTCTCATACATTTGTGGTTTGTTTATTTGTTTGTTTATTTAGAGAAGTAGTTTTTCTTCACAGATGCCCCAGATGGATATTCTGAGGCACTAAAAGACTGTGTGTAAATATAACACTAAAATGAACTTTTGGGACACTTACTTAAAGCTCTTCGTGATCCACCATCCTTCGTATATACACATGTATAAGCACGTGCGTGTAACATTAACATTGTTTAAGGCCTTTGTGGCAATGAGCTCCTTAATGTTTTTGTGTATATGTGTATATGTTTCCTGTCTAGACAGCTAAGTAAGTCATCTCCATCAAAGTTCATCAGCAAGAAACATTATTGAAAATAATTTCCTTTTCCTACCATTGAAAACTAAAAGGTCTGTGTAAAAGGAGAAGCGAGCTCCCCCTGACTCTAAAGCCTTGCATTCTTCTATGCTCTGTTCGTAATTGAATCTTCAGACTCTAGACTTTCTGGTTCATTATTTGGGCCAGGACTATTTCAGTGTCTTGGACTTCTTGCTGTGGTTTAATGAACTAATCAGCAAGAGTTGCTGGGTTTCCTAACAACACTTAAAACAGATTTATTTAACAGGTCCAGTATTATGAGGTATATGTTATGGAGGAGACAAAACCCATTTCTCAAATTATTTCTCCAAATATCGCAGTATTTGCAATAAAACTAAAGGGGAGCAATCCTCTGGTTGACTAATTAATTAATACTAAGTAGAATTACAAGGAAGGTACGCGTAAAGTACAAGGTGCTATACTCTATCATGTGATCAGGAGCACAGATCTGAAGCATCTGCTGAGGCCATTCCAATCTGCTGGCCAGCACCAGCCTCAGAAGTTTCACAGTAGCAAGTGAAAAGAAAATAGCTTCCAAAACCATCGTGGATATTCATAAATGAAATCACAAAATAGCAGAGCTATTTATCACTAGTTCCCTCTACTGCTAACAGATCACAGAGAATAATAATAATAAAAAGCAAATGTTTTAGAACTTCTGTTTCCCATAAATATAAACATCTTGCAATGACCTCAGGGATGGGACAGCACTATTTCACCTATGCCTTAATGATGAAAGCCTCGGTGTTTATCACCTGGAAATGGGATGCTGAGAGGCAAGGAAAATGTGGTTCTTGCTGAAACTTGGCTTATGCTTCTTCTGATTTTTATCAGAAATTTTATGCTCTGTAGGTAGTAAACAAAAATGGTGATATCCAAACATGCACTTTGCATCATAACAAACCCACTGGATCTGCAGATAGTTGTTTGAGGAACTCCTTTCCATTGGGAAAAACAATCGCATTTATTAGCAGCGTTTCTCTCCACGCCCGCGATTTGTGTGTTCCCCACTCTCAAAGTGTCAGCTGTCAGACGAAATGATGGGGGCCGACAGTTCAGAATTTTAAAAGTTCAGCGCCTTTCAAATGCACTAAATGAACAAGGGCTGACTAATTTAGGCTGAAGGAAAAGCAACAAAAATCCCCTGTAAGTATGCAAGGTTTTCTTCTACTTTGGCGTGCTCAGTATGCACAGAGAATGCTAAACACTTTTTAGCTGGATACACTGTTAATTCTCTGAGTGAAAAAGATTTCATTAGGTAAGCTTCAGGCAAGAGTGGGCTACAAATGGAATTCCCTTTTATATTCTGAAATTCACAGTATATGACCCATATCCAATGATAAATGCTCTATAAACTCTCTTGCTGTATTTAATTGCATAAACTTCCATTATATTCTACTATTAACATGGGAACACTTTGACACAAAATGTCAGAAGAGGGCAAAATGAGCAAAAGAAACCAAAACCTTCACTGTTAACAAAATCAAAACCATCTTAGTAGCCCTCAAAATCGTGTTCAACGTGTATGCGCTACGCATGCGATTTTAAATATTTTTTCCCACCAATTAGTTACTTTTAATTTTGGTCACACGAAAATCTATTAATCACTATTTAATTATCTGGAGCTCTTGGCTGCCTAATTAGCGCTTTTTGTATTACATTTTCCACTAAACCGAGGACTCTATCAACTCATTTATCTGATACGTATTTGGTGTTCTGGTGAGTTAATTAATGAAAAAAGAAAAAAAACTCATTTAAATGGTTCATTCAAAAAAAACCTTATTAAACACTTTGAACATTAAATAAGCTGACTGATTTTATTGGGTTTTCATTGCCTTAAAAAGCATTATATAAATGCAAAGTCCCATGTGACATTTCTTGGTAAATATACATTGTGGAAGGAATCCCAAGCCGCAGGGAAGAGTAACCAGCCTTCTTACATACACTGCCTGAGGCATCGAGCTTTTGAAATCTTGTACACAAAACTGGGACAATGATTAGACATGAGACTTCATCTGGAATTTTCTGTTGTTAGGCACACTAAACATGAGTGTAAATGAAAGTACCCTGTTATAGTCTAGATACTGTAGAGCAAATGTGCTCTATTGGAACTATGCTTGCCATGCTGAAGGAAACACTGATTTCTTGAAGCTAGCCTTGCCATCCACTACATCCCCTGTGCTCTCTGCCTTGCCATGCTCTTGCCCAAGCCCAGATGATGGCACCTCTAAAAAGGTTTCCCTATATTGCTCTGTGGGATCCTTACAGGATGTTCTCATGGTTGCTGGGTATTAATTGATCTACACTTACTATGGAAGGGTAGTAGAATACTATTGATATATACCATACTCTCAAAAAGACTTGGGCACGAGTGCAACCACAGCCATCTTTTAGGATGTTAAAACTCAATTGAAATATCTACGTAAAGCATCAAGTGCTGTGTTTGGCACTGGAGAATGTATCAGAATCATGTGCGCTGTATTTTTCTAAGACCATTCTGAACTGTACTTGGGACATTTCTCCTAGGTCCTCAGTTCGTTATGGCAGTGAAGCATGACCTAACATCTCCCCTGAGCCAAGCATAGTGTCCGACAGATATGGGGCATCAACATAAATTTGTTTGCTGAACGCACAGAAAGAAAGATTTGCAGTGAAGGAATTTAAGGGACTTAATAACAAAAAAAATTAATTAAAGCCAATTTGTCCCTCTTATATAGGTCAGTCAGAGTTTTGAGATATAAATCCATATATCTCATGTACAAGACAGAATTAATCTTCAAAAATATTAGCTATCTATGGAGCTAGAGAGATGGCTCAGTAGTTAAGAGTGTGTACTTCTCTTGCAGACAAGATGTCTCCTGCTCCCACATCAAGATGTAACTCGACCTTAGGGGGATCTGATGACCTCTTCTATCTTCTGCAGGCACCTGCACTCAGATGCACATACCCACACACAGACATCACACATATACACAATTTAAAACAATAAATACCTAACGAATATTAGCTATTTAGCTATTATTAACACCTCCACTATTTTCTCTGTTTCTAAAGATTGTCATACTATCATGAGTGTCTTATCTTTATCTGAATGTTTGTTTTGTGAGTCTCATCAGTTAAGGATATCAAAAGCTGTGATAGGAAATCAAAAGCTGTGATGACATAAAAATCTTCATCTGTGAATCAGCCACTTCCAAAGTGAGTAACAATTCAGTTTCCTCTCTTCAGTGAACATGGGTATTTCTCTGAGTCATGGGACCAACATCTTGATCAACTAGTACCCTGTTAGTCTGAAGCCTGAAACTTCCTGTGCACATAGAAAATCAAATTTTAAAGCTAAAGAGCCATTTCAAAATGCAGGCTTCATAAAGTATGTCAAGGGACTGAAGACCTACCCAAGTCATCAGCAAAGGCCCCCTCTCTCAAAGTCAGAAAATTGAAATAATAAGGAAAAGAAAAGATAATGAACTTCAAAAGAGACAAATTTTAAAACCACATTTTAAGACTTGGTTATTCCGCAGAATATTTTTTTACAAATATTTATGTGTGAACTTGTTCTTAAAGGTGAGCACCAAGTACAGAATCTGATGCTCTCAAATTATGCTAGAAACATCCTTCAACATTTATGATTTGGTTAACCCTGTGTTCTAACAGTCCGTTTGAATAATTTTTATTGAAACTTAATTTTGTTTCAGAAAACTCTTGATTACTATAAACTTTGTATTTAGGGGTAAATCCTCCCTTTTCTCATTATTGTTGGTAATTTTTAATTTTAGTTTTAAATGGCTTTGTTGTCTCTTGGTGTAGTCACTGTAAGGGATCTTGACACATTGATTTGGGAGAAGATCCTTTGCTGTTCCCACTTGCAGGGATCTTAACACATTGATGTGGGAGAAGGTCCTTTGCTGTTGCCACCTGTAGCATCCCTCCTGATGTTGTCCCCCTTGATATGGTTTCCAAATGACCCAGGGTGCTAAGGTTGCACTCGCTTCAAGTCCAGGGCCACTGCACTTTACAGAGAGAGGAAATGATGTGCTACCCAGATCTTAGGGAAGTGACCCTCATCTCAAGATATGATGGGAATGGTGTAGTCTAACTTTCTGAGCCCCTTTCTTCCACAAGCAATGGAAAGAAATTCATTTTCCTCCAGCATTTCATGCCCTGGGATTCCATAGGAATGTCATTCAGTGCTAGACACTGAGGTACTGTGGTCAAGGTTGACCATGACTTCCTGTAACCATAGTATAATGATGCTTTCTTACATACAATATCCCAGAATGTTCAGTCCCCTCTCACCCTTTTGTTTTCCTTTTCTGACATAGCCACCAGTTGGGGTAAGACAACAAAGAATTTATTAAAACAACTCTCCATGTACCTTTTACTCCACTATTAAAATCACTAAAAGGAAAAATACAGAACCCCAAACTCTTCATATTTTAATTATGTGCTACTTCTAAAACATAATAAAGCTCAGTGTTCTTTGAAATTATGCTGTGGTCTGTAACTGTTTTTCATCCAAGGATATTTACTTTATATCATTGGTAATTGTATATTATACTTCTGTGTTTTTCAAATGTGACAAAGTAAATACTTTTGTTTTCACTTCAGTGGTGCATTTAAAGAAAACTTCTAATGCATTCATCAGCATCCTGGAGATTTTATTTTTCTCTATCCCTCTGTCAAGTTTCTTCAGCTCTAATTCGAGGAAATTCCTGACAGATTCCAGAGTTGTATTTACTGATTATCTATTCTTCCCATTGGGATCATAAGAATTTAAGTGGAAAAAAATCTAAAAGATTTATTGCTAATGGGATCCTACAAATGTTATCTTTGTTCGGGGGGAAGTGATATACAACCCTGGCTTTGTACAGCATCTTTAATGTTCCTTTTTTGAATATGTATAACTCATTTAGAGGCCAAGAATAGACAGTAGCTCATCATTTTTGCTACCTACCTTAAGATATCTGCATTTTCTCTGTTTGAAAATAATATGAAGTTGTGATTTAATTGATGTCATAACTTCGATTCATCGCCACATTCGTTGTAAACAAAGAGGCTCTGAATAATGAACAAATGTGCATTGTTCTCCAGAAGAAAGGTCATAATGTGTTATATTTACATTTATGTCATGTCTTATTACTAAATCTGTATAAACCATCTCCTTTCATTATTTCTGAATGGGAGACTGATGATAAGTGCTATTTTCATGAATTTTTTTTAATCCTTCTTATTTGTGTAGCTAATTTGCGTGCTGAAGCATTGCAAAGCTAACTCTGTGTTTGGCTTGTTAAGTTGTTAGGGATTTGTTGCTCCCTAAAATCAAGAGTGAGATTCTAAGTGTAACATTTGCATGGGTCGACAGCTTCAGGGGAGGGGGGTCAGCTGTCCCAGAGAAGGAAGAGGAAATCTGTTTGCCTGATCCTAATTTGCTTTGAATAATGGACATCGGGCTTGGAATTGGGAATGATTTGTTATTAGGTTAAGCGGCAGGGAAGCTTATGGCTTATTATTTTTACCTTGGATACAACAGAAGGAATGGGTGAGTAATGAAAGTGCCTTATATCATCATAATATCACCGAGAACTGCGCGCTACGTGTGCCTGGGCCATCAGACCACGATGGGCAGCAAGTTAACGCAAACTATACATACTGAGATTACTCTAATCTTTATTAGTTTTGCAAATAGCTACCAGAGTGCATTTCCATTTCCACTTTTTAAGTCCTATGGTCCTGACTTCAAGCCCTACCTTCCATAGGAAAGAATTTAAATCAAACAGATCGCATTGTGAATGAAATTGCACCATGTCACCTAACAGTCTCAGGCTAAAGCACTGTCATTAACATTGTCCTTTTGTCCCTAGGACACCTGGAAATTGATTCCTTACCAAAAACAAGTCTATCAAGTTTTCTCTGCTCTGTCCCTCCCCACCCATTCCAGTGAGCTCAGCTCTCCCCCGTTTCTCATTTGCTGAGTTCTGTCCCTTGTTTAAACTAAAGAGAATACAAGATCAGTCCTCTTTCTTTCTCAACTATAAAGTCTCTTCAGAATTCAGTTCAATGAGATTGTATTTGTTACAATGAACTCAGATTGTTCAATGGTGCAGATTTAAGAAATGCTGAAAAGAGTTCAGGGGTTCGCAGGGTGGGGGCTGGCCATATGGTGGGGGGAGTGTGGTTTTACACATCACCATGTTTGTTAAGGTCTAAAAGCACTGAAAGGGATTTGTTCTGTTTGTGTAAAGGGCCTCCGTGCTCTGGGTCTCTAAGATGTAATGCCAAGCTTTTTAGCCCACAAGCTTTTCCCTGATTTGGGGCCTGACATGACCAAACACAGGCCCCTGGGACCTGGGTTCTCAGGAGCTAAGCCAGTGCTGCAGTGCTGTGTCTAGAAGGACACTAACCTCACAATCCGCTTTTGTTAGCTCAAGGGTTAGCGTTAGTCCATGAACTAGGAAGATCACTTCAGTATATGCTGTTAGCTTAGGAGACATTTCATTGACTAGATTTTTTTTTTTTTTTTACTTAGCACTGTTATCAAAAGGTCTGAGATCTCCGAAGACAGTGCTGACCACTAACCACACAGGGTAAATTACACAATCCTCAAAGTCATTGACAACCTTGAATGCCCCTCCAAGTCACAGGCTTGCACAAAAGTTAGGAATGACTAGTTGAGGATTTGGCTTCTATGTTCTGACTACACCATCACCTTATGACAGGAAACTATACAGTTTCATTCCGCTATCTCCTATGACCAATAGTAAAAAGGACTCAAAAATAGTCCATGAGTCTTTGTCAATATTTCGGGACTAGAACAGTATTATTTTCTGTTGTAAAAGTTTCCAGTCCAAGCATTGACCCAGTGAGGAAGAAAAGCCACATCATCTAATCTAGTACCAGCAACTCTGATATACAGAACTGGCAGCAAGGTCTTTGACACCAGGATCTTTCCATCTGCAACTCTGAACCCACCTGGTCCTTTCTCTTCTAGACCCTGAAGAATCCCTGGCTTCAGCTGCACAGCCACGAATAAGCAAACCCAGGCCTTCTCATGCTCCTGGCCTGGGGCATCACCTTCAGCACCCCTAGCACTGGTCCAGACCTAAATGCAGGCCCAAGATTCCAGTTGTGGATGGCCAGCAGGTCTCCATGATGGGTCTGCTTCAACACATCTTATCCCAAGAGTGTGTATGGGGCCTCTCCTAGAGCATTGTCCCCAACTTCATGAAGGTCATTCCAGCTATTAGCTTCTCCTAAGGGATCCACAAGAACATGAACCAGGCCCTGGGGTCACATGCAGATGAGGGACTGGGAACCTATCTCCCCGAGATTCCCTCATTTTCATCACGGTATCCCCCACACTGACATCCTCAACCACTAGAAACTAATGGCCTGACCAATGGATCCTAATCCTGCATTCCAAGCTGCTGAATTCCTGTACATACCCAAATCTCAGATCCTTGCCCCTGTATCCTGACCATTGTAAAACTGGACCCCAAACTTCAGATACTGGACCCTAGTACTGGATCCTTGACTCCATGACCGGACTCCAACTGCTATGCCCCACACATCAGCAGTCTGACCCTTGAAAGGCAAAACTACCCACACCCTGGCCATGAACTCTTATCCTCAAGCCACTTGACCCTGCTCATCTGCACCCCAAAGTCACATCCTGCTTTTCCCACCCATTGGGTGCTGGGCCTCCCTATACGGCACCGAATTATCCCAATGCCTCAAGTATGGGGGCACACATTCGTGTATGAAAGACCCTAGGCCTCAGATCCTTCAAGCATCAGACCCAGTGTCCTCAAGCCACCCTGGACCCAAAAGTCCCAAACCTGCTGGTGAATTCCCTGTCACCTGCCTCACAGTCCAAACACTAGATTCTAGAAGTCAAGACTTCTCAGCCACAGGGCACTGACAGAGCAATGCCAAGATCCCATGTTCTTGGCACTGGATCACTGGACCCCAGATTGCTCTCTGCAGACCTTTCATTTACCTCGGTTTCAGGTTCCATATCCTTCCAGGTTGACTGCTGAGTCTACATTTCAAGCACCACTCTCAACCTCTCATCACTGGATCCCAGAGTCCAAAGTTCCAACTCTTTGGATTCTGGTTCATGAAACCACAGGTATAAACTCCCAGGAGCCTCAGGTAGATCCCAGATTCCTTTGACCCCTTTTCTGGACACCATCCATAGAAGGCTGAGCTCTCCTAGACACTGGCCACATCCTAAACACTTTGCTTCTGTTCCCCCAACTATTCAGATTACTCCCCTAAGTCTAGCTCCCAACAGCCCAGGGCCTATATCTCAGATCCCAAAGATACTCTGGAGCTGATTCCCACTGCATGGAACCACACCATCCAGGGAAACTTCTGGAAGCCCAGACCCCAGACCAATGGCTCCCCACCAGGCAGTAAGGGATGGAATGGATTTCCACACCCCATACAAGTGATGGAGCTTCTCTTGGCTAGATTACACCGCCCCTCCTCCACTCAGGGGAAACCACTCACCCAAATCCCTTCCCTCCCTGTCTCCCACTTGCAGCAATGTCTTCCACACCCCTGCCCACCTTCCAGACTAATCATTCCCAGAACCTGGTCCCTCTGGGAGGGTCCAGTCTGTTTGTTAATGGATAGAGGGCTGCCAGGTGAGGTCAGGAGACACAGCCACTGCATCCCAGTGTACTCAGGCCTCAGAAAGTCATGATTAAGGACTAACACACAGCATCCTTCCTGAAATCCAGCATCAGATATGCAAAATTAAACATCCACAAACTGATTCAGGGATCTATTTTTCTACCAGGCAAAGGACAAAGCCCCCCATTTCTCCAGCACATTCCCATAGTCAACACACTTCAATGTTGGATTCTGAACTTGGGATAACTGGATGTGCCCTGCTCAGCTCCCCAGTCTTTGGAAGTTTTCATCAAAGGACTGCAAAAGGGGATTTGAGAAATTGGGGGGGGGGGCAAGAGTATCCTGCCATGACCTCCACATCTCCCTCGAACCTACACCAAGCCCCATACGTGTCATTTCAGAAGAGAATAAATTTTCTAAGTTCTTTAAAAGAATCTAACCAATCCAATCTAAACTAAAACTTGTTTTAAAGCTTGCCTCCCTACTCCAGTCTATGCATACCTTGCAAGTGGAGAACCACAAATTGCAAAATGGGAATTTGTTTCTCTGACGCCCTCTCCTTACCTGATACAGCTTCTGTTTCGGGGTCCTGCAAAGCTTCAGCAGAGGGTGATGGGAGGGGGAAGGATGACAAGGCCAGCACTGCTTCTTTGAATGCTCATATAATGCGGATTGAGACTTCAGTTCATGGTGGCTTTGTAGTTCTTTGGGACCTGTGTAGTGTGTGTACATGCGTGCACGCACACACACACACACTGAGTTGGCAATCTACACTCAAGTTAGCTCTCTTTGATTCTTCCTCGGTTTCTAAGGTGGTGCTTTGTTCTGGGACTGTAGTCTCCAGCAAGCAGCACTCAAGCACAAAGGCCATTCTAAATGGTTCTGCTCACCAAAAATACAGAATACAGACACCTTCTCAAACCCCAGAGGGAAAGCCACTGTTGCCGAGACTCTTCTTCATCCTCTGCTACCACTCAAGGGAAGCACCAAATATCACAGCATGAGACCAAATAGATGATCCTCATGCTCATGCATTCGAGCCATCTTTTTTTAATATTTATTTATTTACTATGTATACAATATTCTGTCTGTGTGTATGCCTACAGGCCAGAAGAGGGCACCAGACCCCATTAGAGATGGTTGTGAGCCACCATGTGGTTGCTGGGAATTGAACTCAGGACCTTTGGAAGAGCAGGCAATGCTCTTAACCTCTGAGCCATCTCTCCAGCCCCGATGCATTCGAGCCATCTTACACAACTGTTGTAAACAGGAGCACATAAACTAATCATATTGGACAACTCCATTCTGAAGAAATGTCTATGAGAAAAATCAATGGAAGCAGAAGACTAACTATAACTAGAGGTTACGTAGAATTAAAGAGGTGATGGGTTAAGGCAAGATGGCAATGAGTTTCTTTGTGGGAGGTGATAAAAATGTTCAGTAAAAATCACGATGATTGTGCAAATATGTACATGTGTTGGACCACTTAACTGCATCCTTCATCCAAACAAATTGTATCATATATACGATACATATTGTAACATATACAAGATAGAAAGATATATACGAAAATATAAATATAAATTTAAGCATATATTATTATCTCATTCATGCTGAGTTAAAAAAGAAAAACAGGTTTTTCATTCTCTTTTCTTGAAAAAATATCTGCTGGATTCTCTTCTTAGACGAGAAGAGGAATGTTCTTTGCTTCAATCTTGGGAGTGTGCAACTTCCCCAGCTTGAGGACCCCGCCACTCTAAGACAGAAAGAAAGCCCCACGCAATGTTCAGTTAAATGACTAAGAATCTAAAATGGTGCTTACAGGGTCCCATTGTCTTCTCTTCAAGCTCTAATTTCAGAATAGTAATTAACCTTCTAAACTTTGCAGAATGACACATGTGTTTCATAGGCTATATTATTCTCCCAAATGGCTCCATACCTGTAATTCCATTGGTTATGTGTCTCAATAAAATGGATAAGTAGTTGTCTTTACAGTAATATCAATAAACATTTGGTGGCTGTCTGACTGTTCTAATAAGAATGAAGCTTATTACTGTATGAATATCTACATTTGAAGTCTTAAACAAGAGTCATTTTACAATAAAGGAAGCTGGAATCAGTATAGGTAAGAAAGGTATACAAAGTAATCATATACAGCAAAGGGAAATAGTACTGAACTCCAAGGCCTTCCACCCACACAGAAGCATCAATGCCTGTCACCATTCAAGTGTGAGCTTCCAGGAAGATGTGGCCACATGCAAGCCAAAGCCAAGGTGGTTTCAGAGAAATTTTTGAATGTGCTTCCTTCATGACGATTTTCTTCATGATAGCAAAGAAAAATTACAATGGCTATTTTTGACCAATCCCTTTTAACCTTCTGGGTATTTCCTTACTAGTAAAATCTAGTATCCTCACTGAAAAATATGAAGAGAATGTTAAGAAATGTAGAAATGCTGTGTCCACTTTACAAGCAATTAAGAGGCAGGGGGGAAAATGGCATTTTTAAAACTGAAAAAAAAAACATAAAGAGAAGAATTTTAATCAGTAAAGCAAAATTAACACAGAAGACAATTTAAGTTGTCTGAGTACTATGAAACAAGGAAGTCGTTCCTATAGTAGTCTGCGAAGAACTTGCTTTGTTTCCCTATTCAACTGCAAAACTGAACAAAGTAATTATCTCTGTCAAAGACTCAGAAAACTTATGACCCAATCCATTTCCACAAAATCTAGCCAATAAGAACGACAGGTGGAAAGAACAGTAAGTTAGATGATAATCGAAGATTAAGAAATCACGAGGGACTGAATATGAATTAAGGAAATCAGTTAGGAAGCTGGAGAATAAACATGACCCTCTTTCAGGGATTATGCTAGAAAGAGTTTCCTTTGCAAGAGTTTGATGATATTGAGTTCTTCACTGTATTTCTTCTTCTTCTGTTCATCTATTTAAAATATGTGATCAATAGAATGTTTATAAAGCCATGGTATGATAAAAGTTGTTTTACTCACTTTAAAATTTTGTACTCAAAAGTAAAGCATTAGCCAGTGGGCCCGGTGGCAGAACTATGCTTTAAAATCTCAGCGTTCTGGAGATAGAGGCATAGGATCTTCAGGGCCAACCTCAGCCATGCAGTGAGTTTCAGACCATTTTGCTGTAAGAGACTCTGTCTCAAAACACCCAAAAAATAAAAAGCAGATAAAAGTAGACTCTTTTGTAACCTACAGCAAAATGAAGTGTAAATATCATACTGCCTTTGGAAAATGGAAACCTGGAAAGGAAAGATATATCACAGAATTTCCAACCAACTCAAGTTCCACTTTCTGTAGCTTCGGTGACTTCTGTTCAACAGGTTTCAAAATCTTCAATGGAAAGCTCAAGGAGAGCACAATTTATGTATTTTCAGTTCTATGCCATTTAAAGCAGCATGAGAACTCTTCGACAGTCCTGCCAAGGGCCTGAATTATCCCTTTGTCCACAGTATACACAGTCTCTGTACTACCCCACTGCTAATCATGTCTGAATTTTCTCCTTTAGCAGACAATCAGCGATTGCGGTCCTTGTATGCGCAGAACTCTTATTTACATAATAATCATCCAAGACCCAAGAGCACGTATTTAGAAAGGGAGTTTTGTCCTTTCTACTTTAAACCTTTCAAAATAAGTTAAATTTTTATAACACACTATATATTTGTCTTCAAGTTTTAAGAAAATTTTACATACTTCAAAACATTAAAAAAAACCTTTTTAATTAATGTATTAATAGAGGTTTTTCCCTGAATGGAAAAACGTATGCATGACTTTTCTAACCTCTTCTTCCACATTCTGTTAATATCCAAAGTAATTTTCTGTTAAAAAAAAAAGACTAAATTTTAATAGGGACGTCTTAGATAATTTTGAAAGTGCATTATGATTCACGGGTTCCAACTCTGTAACCTTCACGTTGAAGGTGATGGTGGCATAAAATTAAAATAAACCCATAATAAGGAATAAATTTAAGGATAGGCATCCTCCAGTAAATTCATCCTGCCCCTTTATTTTCTCTGTAACTATGCAGTAAGAGTGTCTCTATACGCCAAGAAGACAACAGTAGCATTGGCCAGTACCTCCCCTAACCACCTGGTGGTAGTTCCCAGAAGTTCAAGGCTGTGTCCTTGACTTTCAATGCTCAGGAATTGAATTTCCAAGACCAATCAGGAAACATAGTCTTCCCAGTGGCTGATGATCAGCCACCTAGCATTTGAAATTAGAAAACTACCAAAAATAAATTTCTTAGTTACCCTCAGAAGTATAACCCCAAATATCCACGAGCCAAGCCGAATACCCCCCCCAACAGCCAGGGAGACATACTGATGAAATAATGATATCAGCATGTACTAAGCTCCCCCTGTAACTCAAATTCTATGGATCAGGATTTTCTTAGCCTTATTTTTTTAATTCCATCGTAATATTCCCTTTCCATCCATTACTGCCCCCAGCTGTCAGTCCTGTCTCTGTGACAACCTGACTTTAGTGTACCTTACAACTGGGGTCTCCCTAAATTTGAGGAAGGTTGTGGAAGCAATAAGGTCTGGGGGAAAGCACAAACAAGACCTGAAAATCCGTTTCTGCACCACGGCGTGTATTTAGTGCACGCCTAACTCACAGATCACTAATGCTAACTGGTCACAGGGATTCTTGTTCCTTTTATTAAATAAGTCATTTTGAATCCTGCAGTAAGACATAGGCTGCTCCCAAAATCTGAAGCTCAGAGTAACCCACACAGTGGCTGGGGAAAAGTCAAGGGACTTCCTGCCCCTGCAACTGGAATGTGTGTTTTGAAAAGTTGAAGTACTGTCTGTCTGCAAGGGTAGTCTTGTTAGGTAATTGTCATGTCCAATTGACTGTGATGGGAGGAGCTGGTTCATTCTTAAAAACAGAGTAGAATGGCCTGTGTGACTGTGCACAGAGGTCTGAGAGCCGAGAAGAGGAAATGGACAGTAACTTCAGAAACAATCCCTGCATTACCTTAGGGTGTCCCTGTACCTTTGAATTCTATGAAAGACTATTAAATATCATTAATTCATAAAAAACAAAGTCTCCAGTTTTAGGAGCACTCATGGATATTTCATAAAGTGATTTAAAATCGTTGATCCCTCTCCCAATCAATTTAACCAATTCTTAGGGCATACATGTAAATAACAGGTCATTATACTGTTTCATGATGTCTCATTTATGTAACTTAGACATTAAACTTGCATTTCTGCTGTGATTCATTTTGGGGCCCCAATATCTCTCAAAGCAAAATCTTCTTTTTACTTTTATCGAAATTACAACTTTTTGAGGAGATGGAGAACTTGAGGAAACTGAGGAGTGTCCTAACAGTAAACAGACCGTCTCATGCATAGAACTGGACTTTCAGAGTTCTGGGTGCTCCCTCCCCTTCCACCAAACAGAACCTGCCTGCTCCAGCGCCAGTCAGCATATCTCCCAGAAAGCTGTCACTTGCAGAAGGAAACGCAACAAACACAAACACTGGGACAACTCCTCCCAGTCACTCCTTTCTTCCTTCACACTTTAGCTTTCTGTTCCTCTGTCACTCCTACATGGGGGGCAAACGTGTTTAAATTTGGAGATAATACACAATAATGGACAACTCACATTCCCACAGAAGCAGCCCAGAAAGTTCAGGACTTCCTAGCTGGGGAGGCTTAGGCAAATTACTTTACGTCTCTGGATTTCAGATTCTTTGCCTGTAAAATCTTGAAGATAATATTTTTTTTCTGCCAACCGCATGAGGGGGGTTTTGTAAGATTAGCTAAAACATTAATTAAAGGTATTTTTTGCAAAATGGCCTGTGAGTTATCCAAACAGTGCCAAGTAGGCAAAATTTTGAGAAAGTTCGGCACATTTTGGTTTCATTGTTTCTCAGTTTCCCAATGCTAAATGAAGGAATTAAAGCTCTCACACTTGAAAGAAATTCACTTTTCTGAAGACAACTCATGGGTTTCTACCTTTTCTTTAATTTTCAATTTGTAATAAGCTCTTTAAAGTTCACATGGAATAGAACCTCTGGGTCTCGTGGCATTTGGTAGGGTTTATGCACTTGGCCATCCCTTTAAGCACATTCTGAGTTCATAGGTGATATGGGATTACCCTCTGTATGCTGTGATTACCATTAATGAATAAAGAAACTGCCTTGGCCTGTTGATAGGGCAGAACTTAGGTAGGCGGAGAAAACTAAATGGAATGGTGGGAGAAAGAAGGCAGAGTCAGAGAGAAGCCATGTAGCCCACCGTAGACAAATGCTGGTACTTTACCCGGTAAGCCACAGCCACGCGATGATACATAGATTAATGGAAATGGGTTAAATTAAGATGTAAGAGTTAGCCAATAAGAAGCTAAAGCTAAGGGGCCAAGCAGTGATTTAATTAATACAATTTCTGTGTGATTATTTCGGGGCTGAGCAGCAGGGAACAAAACAAGTGGCCTCCTTACTATACATAGTCTCGAACCATGGGACTCATATCTGAAATAGCTATTACTTCCAATACAAGGCTCTTGTCAGTAGCTTGACTGACCCCAAGGTAACCTGTCTCTACCACAGCTAACCAAGGAAGCTCTGTCTGCCTTTGCCTCACATACTTTGAGAACTGACTCATCTGACATCAGGAGGCATGTTTATGACATTTGGCTTCATTGATCAACAGATTTTTTTTCTTTCTGTGTTTATGAGAGTTAACATTAAATATTAGTGCTCTAGCCTACTGGGTTCCCTTTCTTTGAAAGCATTTAATGTTCTTTGTACTTATTCTGGCCCTTGTTATGAGGCGTTACATGTGTGGAGGCACCAATCCAGAGTTGCTTGGCTGCTTTTATGTCCTTAGTAAATGGT
Source organism: Ondatra zibethicus (assembly GCA_004026605.1). Taxonomy (NCBI): domain Eukaryota; kingdom Metazoa; phylum Chordata; class Mammalia; order Rodentia; family Cricetidae; genus Ondatra; species Ondatra zibethicus. The sequence goes on along the minus strand of PVIU01014589.1, from coordinate 18,940 downwards.
TTCCAAATCAAGGGAATCGTGTATTTGTTATTTCTGGGTCCATTAAATGCCCAAGTAATTAACACTAGTCATCTTACTACTAACAAAGCATGGAAACTACAATGAATTTGTGATGTGCAATCATTCCAGCATCAGCTTACAGTTGTGCAGGCCCATCTAATCACCTGGATAACAATGCAAGGAGACAGGCTCTGGGCTCATACTGCCAGGCATCCAGCCGATTCTTATGGTGTTTGAAGATGAACATGTCTGAGCAACCAGCAGTGTGTTGTTTAAAAGTTTTTAAGTCACCCAAGAGAAATTCTTAAAACTTGCATGCTAGTGGTTAGAGTCTGAAAAGTGTCTAACCTATATTCAGCGTTAACATAAACACAAAAGAAAGTTGCGCGGAAGCCAGGTCCACAATGTAATCAGAAAGCAGCATCCGACACTGCATGCTCTCCATTTGCAAACGCATTCCTTTCTAAAAAGCTGCAATTAATTACAAACTAGTTTTGATGCCGTTTTTGCTTTCCTTAAATATGGAGTGAATTCACCCCATAAACTAATGAAGCAAAGTAGAGCCAAATAGAGACCAGCTGGCTGGATGGCTCCGTAATTTTATCCACATGATTGATTTTATGATTCTTTCGCTCAAGTAACTAGTCTTTATTCTGACAATAAGCACCAATGACAATTTGGGAGGGGGTGGGGAATTATTAAAATCTGGATAAAGAAGAGGCACTGTTTGTTTAATGTGAAACAACACATTCCTCCACACTTCCCTGGGATAATGGGTGTCAAATTCCAGGTTTCTCTGGCTTCCAAAGGAACACACGGATTAGTTGCCACAGAGATGGAATAAGCCACCAATGTCCAAATAATCGTTACACATCCTCCATTAATGGCATCTAACTGTGTGGCTTTTAACCATACAAATTGTTTTTTGACAGCTTGTAACCTTTTCAAATAGTTTCCTTTGGGCATTACACCACACTCAGATCTAATTTTAACTTTTGCTTTGTCTATAATTTATGAGTTCCTTCAGAGATGCCTAATGTATTTGAAGAGAAAGGATACAATCAAACAAAAGCTAAAAACAAAATCAATTACTGTTTTAATCCATAAAATTCTTGCTCACCAGGATAACTAGAATAAGATAAAACAGAAGGGAGGGAGGGAAGCGACGCTTTAAAATGAGCACCCTTACCTTATCGTGACTCTGCAGACATGAAGTATGACAATGGAAGCACAAGTTTGTCCTCAGATGCACGCCATTCTATGTGCGAGTGTGAAGTTCTGGAAAGGAATTAATGATGCTAGCTGTGAACAGCTACACTTCATCACACTCCTTAAACAGAGAGTGTCTCCAGGTTTGTAGTTTCCAGACAATGGAATGCATCCATTCAAGAAGGAAGAATAGTCTTCCAAAATCTGCTACAAAAATAAAAATGGATTCCACTCAAAGATCATAGATCACAAATTGTTGGCACAAAAAAGAACTGTGTGAACCATCTGGCCAGGCTCAAGATGAAGACTAGCGACTGGCTTTATTCTTGACCTTTCTCCTCCCTCACTCTCTACACCCAGACAGTCAGCAAGGGCCTTCTCCATCACAAGAGGCATGTTTCCCATCCCTCTCACTGGGGGGTGCCACTGGGGATCTGCAGTCCCAGGGGTCAGAAGAGCTCTAGCATACAGTCTTTGCTGGCTGTCTTAAAAGCCACAAAGAGTTTCCCATTTTTAAATGATGCCCCCACACCCACACTTAAAAAAAAAAAGAATAACAGTAGCTCATGGGCCATGCAATCCAAATTCTAGTGTTCAGCAATAGCTTTATTGGAAACACAGCCATACTCATTCCTGCATGGGTCCTTTCCTTTAAAATGGAAGCCTAGGTAGTTGACACAGATATTGCATGGCCCAGAGAGCCTCAATTAGTTACTCTGGCTTTTTACAGAGAACAGTTGCCAAGTACTCTGATTGGTTCTCCTTGGCCACATTTTCCACCATTGTTAGTTCTCCACATGTCCATTTAAAACAAATCAAATGATACCACTTCCTGCTTAATAAGCCATGCTATCTAGCATGGCGGCCCCGTCAGATGCATCTACTGAACACTGGAAAAGTATCCGTTGCGAGGGAGCGACTGAAGTTTTAATTTGATCTCATTTCAATTAATTGCCATTTAAAAGCTGATACTTAATTGAACTTTTAAACATTCTTGGGTATATATGGACGCAATTTAAATATGTACATCTACTACATCTAGTTCAGTTGTAAATCTCATAAGTCAAGTATTTGCAAGAAAAATTTGGCAGCCAAACTGGAAGTATTATGACTGTAAAAAAAAAACTGATTTAAAAATTAAATCTAAATAATGATCTTAAAATATTTTATTATTAATTCACTAGTAATTACCTGTGTAAGTGATAATTCTATATATGCAATTAGGCATAACATAATATTAAATATAAACTTACCTTACTTCTTTTTTTTTATTTGTTTGTGTGTGGATAAGTGAGTGCGTTCTAGTGCAGGTGCATGTGTGCAGGGGGTTCGAATTCGTGTGGTGGGGGCATACTTGTGGAGGTCAGAGCTTAACCTTAGATGCTATTCCTCAAGAGCCATCCACCTCATTGGCCTTGAACACACCAAATAGACTAGGCTGTCTAAGCAAAAAGCCCCAGGACCCTCCTATTTCCACCTCCCCAGTGGTGAGATTATTAGAAATCCCCCACCATGCCTCGTTTTTCTTACATGAGCTTTTGGAATCAAATTCAGACCCTCCTGCTAGCAGCAAGCACTTTGCTATGCATCCCTAACCCTTTTTGCTTTCTCCATCTTGCTCCTGGGCAACTTGGTGTTGCATGTGTGGCTTACATCATGTTTGTACCAGACAATGCTGCTCTAATGAGTTCACCAGCAATAAGGATGAATTCAAACTCTCTAATATCAAAAAAGTCTTCATAGCTCCTCCCTGCCTCTTTACTCAGACCTCTTGTTGCTCTAACCTCATTTTGCACACTAGCCTTCTGCTATCTTTCAAAGATAAAATCCTAATGTCTGTCTTGGCTTTCCTATATTCCCATTCAACCTTCTCCCTGGAAGTTCCTGACCTATGCCATAACCCATTCTCCTCAGGGAGACTTCCCCTAAGCTATCAGTCACTTTGTACCACCCCACCCAAACTTTGTCTCTCCAGTGCTATCACCACTGTCTGGAGTTTTATCTTCTGTTAATTTGCGGCTGCGCTGGCCATTTCCTACACACTCTCCTCAGTAATACACAAAGAACCAGAATCTAGTTCTGTTCACTGCCGTGTTCCTAATACTTCAAGTGAAACCAATGCACAGCTCAATGGCTACCGGTGATTGCTGCTGTTCCAGGCGACCTCTTTCCAGAAACTGCCTTAGGTGGCTCACAACCACCCTGTAACTCCACCTCTGGGGAATCCACATCCTCTTCTGGCCTCTTCAGGCATAGCCCACCCTTCCAAGCACACATAAATTTAAAAAAAAATAAAATAAGATCTTAGAAAAGAAAAACAATCCCTTGTGCTTGATAAGTACTTGAACAAACAGCTCTGCAGTCATAGGCGAAAAATTAAGATAACCACAGCCGAAAGAAGGAATGGCTGAGATCAGAATGGAAAATAGGTGTCTCCCTTTGACAGTCCAATGGTTTTAACAGAGTTCGTGGGTCAGGTCATAGCCTGGGCAGAACCCTGGAGAACTACCTGGCCGTGTGGACTGTTGTCGAGAGGTCAACTTCAAAAGCAAAAGGCCCATTAACCCAACTGTTTAATTCACCCACAGGCACCTGAACGCTTTTCAGTAACTTCATCCACCCTCAAAATCCTTGCCAGATAGTAAGCAGCCTTCTGAGATGCCTTCCCAGGTGACTCTTCCTCTGGGCATAGGAAATAATCACCAAAATTAAAGAAGGCAATCAATGGCATTTAGCCTCTCTCCCTCACCAAAGTAATCATCAAAAACTAGAAAATCTGGGTCATAAGGATGGGAGAAGAACCAATTAAAGAGTTTCAAATAGCAACATAAGACACTACCAAGGAAGGCAGGCAGAAAGATAAACACCAGGGGTCAGGATGCCCTTCTTCTTTTATCCTTTTCATTTTCCTCTTCCAGTAATTAAGGTTCAAACTATGCCCATGTTACTGCAAATTAAGCAACAGCCCAAAGGGTGATATTTAAAGGCAACTTGAAAAGAAAATTACACATTTAATTCCTCAGATAAAGTCTAAAATATCAGTCTTTGTACTGCCATATATTTGAGCTTTTAATCCCTTTATAAATGAGATATCTAGTGGAGATATTGGCACTATTAATTTAAGTGAAAAATGTTAGGAAATCAGTAGTAGGTTGGGGCTCCTGCCCTATAGTTTTGTTTGTGGGTCAGTATAGTGTGGTGAGCACAATGTATTCCAAGGTACTAAAAATGCTAGTGAAGACCTTTTGTGTAAATGCTTATTTTCTTCCAGCTAAAAAGCATTTCGATATTTCTCCTCTTTCTTCCTTTATTCGTACACTCCTCAAAGCCTTTTTTTGTAATTTTACTTTCCCATACATCATCCCTCAAGTGTCTTTTGAAATCCACCGAATGAATTGGACAATCAGACGATGTCCAATTTGGCAACGTAAGAGGAAACCTGGAGCTGTGGGCGAATGTCCTGAGATGGGTTGTCAATGAGCAAGCCAGTGTGGCTAACGGAAAGCTGTATTGCATGCCAAGGGAAGAGGGGTACACACGGATAACTGAAAACACATGGTGAGCAGGCTTTAAATGTCAGGTCGAGTGTTCGAACTTTATTCTGTCAGTAACATGAAACTACTGGAAATTTTATTACATGAATAAAATATTGTCATGTGTTGCATAGAATGACATGTTTAGGAGAATATCACTGATGAGCCTTTACTGAGAGCTATGCGCTAGATACTGTTTCTAAGTATGTTAGACACTTATATGTCATTTAAACCTCACAATAACCCGAAAAATGTAGGTAGCATCTTCACTAGTCCTGTTTTACAGATAAGAAAAACGAGAAGCCGTCCACTGGCACACACAGGTTGTATATGACAAGCTGGGATGCAAACCAATGCAGTCTCCCCAAAGCTCTTGAGAACAGTTGAACCCTGTGGTAGTGTGGCCATGGTTCTTAAGCACGGAGTTACTACTAGCTAACCTACATGGAATCTCTATAGTAACTCAGAAAAGTGGCTACTTCTGGGTAGTCTCAGCCAACATGATGGCCGTTAGTCAGCATGATGTCTGTGTATGTGTCCATGTGTACATATGTGTTTTAATGACCTTTCCTCTAAACAGATACAAGGCAGTTCATAGAATAAGGGTAGGTCTTGTTTGCCTCAAACCAAAGACAGTTGATTATTTGCTTTTCAAGTGAATGACTGAAATAGATGAGGCCTTCATGTCCTTTCCCCATCAGGAAAGCCAGTTCTACCTCACAGAACCTTCTTTCAGAGGTGAGTTTCCAAGACATATACACAAGCAAAAAAAGAGGTGACATACCAGATTTTCTTGAAGAACAAAAGATGAGCTTCCAGTACACGGACATGTACACAGGCAAAGAAAGAGGTGACATACCAGATAGATTTCAGTTGAAGAGCTAAGAGCGACCACAGTCTTGGAGGTAAGAACCTGTATTCCTGAGAAAATTCTCCCAAGAGTACACAAAAATCTTTATCAAAGAAAAAAGGGCGTCAAAATTCATAAATTCTACAGGGGTTTCAAATTCATCTGGCTCTTCAGAGGAAAATCCTAGCTAAAATCACAGCCACGTTACTCATCATTTGGATGGAGGAGTGACTCAGAAGAGCACACGAGTGAATGTCATTCCATTACGCTAGGAATGGCCAGCTCTAATATAGATGACTTTTAGATGCATAAGGAAGCATGGAATGATTTACACATGATATTATGGTGTAGTGTCTTGTCCATCTGCCATATTCTCTGCTACTCTTAAAGAGGGCCCCACACTTTAGGGGCCCAGACTAGCATGGCTCTTCTACCTTGTCAGATATGTCCTTCCCTATGAGCTCAACTCAGCCAACTGCCTGCTCCAAAGACCCAAGTTAAAAATCAAGCCCATTCCTTGTCCATTCCTTACCCTGGTCCTCCTGTTCCGTCACTGTCTGTACCTGTTGCCCAGTAGTCCAGTGTCTAGTTCTTAGGTTCTTCCTACACATCTGAAACCTTCAGCTAGGTTATGCAACCCAGTCAACTTTAATGACACAGAACGGAGGACATATGCTTTTCCTGCCTTCAAACTCCACATACAAATCTGGCCACGGAGATTGGGAATTGCTTCCTTTTAGTAATCTTGAATTTTGCTTCACTTCTTTAACTAGACTTTAAGCATCAATAAGTACCTGGACTTAACCTGCAGCTGGATCACGAACGACCAGAACTCAAGTCCCAAAGTACTCGTTGCTTACAACACGTAACTCTCCTAAAGACCCTAAGTTCAGGTAGATCATGTGAAGTTAGGTCAGGAAATAAAAACAGGTTATTAACCGCAGGAAGCTGATAAATGAGCTTTAAGAATTCTGTACACTGTCTTAGATGATACACAATAGATAAAAGTGTGTGTGTGTTCATTTTATGGATTTCACCAAAATTTTAAAGAAATCATAGTGCCAGAATATATGAAGCTGCATTATCTAATGAGTCACTTGTATTCCCCTCAAATAGTTGACATCATTGCCTGAATATAAAAGGTAAGATACTTGAAAAATAAATACATTTATTATCTTTCCTATTACTACCTATGGCTAATAATAATAAAGAATTCTTGGAAATATTAACAGATTATAAATCACCATTGCCAGTAGTCTTCACACACCTAAGCAGGACTCTGAAAATGTCAAAAATTATTTTGCATTATAAATGTACCTTTCAAGGTCTGATGCTGTTGACTTTCAGTGAAGCAGTCATTTAAAAGGTGGCATAGTTCACATATCATGCAGAGTTCTTTAATAGTTTTAAACACTTTAATTGGCCATGCTTTTCTACAATGTAATAACTTCATATTCGATTCCACTCGTGAACTACACAGTGGGGTGTTGTTAGTGCAGGAACAGCACGAGAGAATGATCACCTAATTCCAGGCGAATCCTAACCGAGTCTCACACTATGCTGCATCCAGATGGTAAAACTCTGTTATGAACCTAGTCTACTTTACTGCCGTATCAGAAACCCCTGCTGGTCCCCCAAAAGAATTCATTCTAGTTTAGATAATGTCAATATCTTAAGCACACATAGAAGCACTATTTATTCTATTAAATTGGAAAGGTTATTGGTCATGCAAACCCAGTCAAATCTCAACTTTATCTGATTTTGCTATCCCACTGGGATCACCTAAATCACATTCAATCAGAACAAATACAAGCATTTTGACAGCCGAACTATTTCTCAACCAATACTGCATAATGGAGTCTTTTTCCACTGAAGTCAACTGGGTTAAGATAGGATATGGACTGTCAAATCTTCTGCACCACCTCATCTCACATTCTCTCTCTTTCTTTCTCTGTGTGTGTGTGTGTGTTTTTTCTGTCTCTCTGAGTCTCTTTCTCTCTCTCTCTTACACTCTCTCTATCTCTGTCTTTGTCTCTCTCTCTCTCTCTCTCTCTCTCCTTCCCACATTTCCTGTCCCATTTCTCTCATTCAACTCAAGCTTACCGGTCTTAGAAATACATCACTTCCATTTGCTAATTAGTCAGCAATAGGTTAAGAAATAAGTATAGAACTATTTAAAATTAAAATATGTTTTTCTTGAAAATTAATTTTAGAAATTTAATTTAGGTGAAGGTCTTGAGCAGAGGCCCGTGGGACCACATTGGATGGGACTGTCCTTCTAATGTGCAGTACCAAATGAGTTGATTGAAGTGCAGAGGTTCAGCATGTACTAGCTCACACACACACACACCACAGAGAGAGAAACTATTAATAAAAATTAAAATACATATATAATTTTCCCATGATGTCTTCTGCTGTTCTGTAGTAAGGATATACTCTGCTGGGAGTGGCACCCTAGCCAGTTTGGCCATTTTCATGGACCTCTAGCTTATTTGGCTGTGGGGTGACCCTGGTGGGGGGCCATTACACCTAAAGGGTATGACGTCTTGTTCATTTGTGGCTAAAACTTGGTTAGAAAGCATTTGGACACCTTAGCCGTAGCATAAAGCTATTTCCCCAGTGAGCTCGAAGCATTCCCCAAATCTTTTCATTCAATATTCATTAATGTATTAAAGGTTGAGGAAAACAATGCACTCTTTATGCTGTTCTCCTCGTGCAAAAATACCATCTACAACCATAGAACACAAATTAGTCCATAAGATTTGTAAACCGAGTGAGTCTTTCTTTAAGAAAGCACACTCCTTAGCTTAATTCCCTTTGCAGACCACGGGTAAGGGTTTTCAACAAGACTACCCATGTTGGACATGGATGGGATGCTACAACGGAGTGGGTTAATATTGAAAAGTGTTTGGAGAGCCTGATGAGTAGAGTGCTTTCTGCACATGAGGACCATAGTTTAATACTCAACACCCGCGTGAATTCCTAAACGCTGGATCAACCGTGTAGCTATAATCCCAGGGCAGGGCAGGAAGAGACAGGAGGATCTGGGACTGGAGCTAGCTGGCCAGCCAGTCTAGACGAACTGATAAACTCCAAGTTCCACGAGAGATCCTAACTCCAAAAATAAGATGGAGAGCAATGGAGGAAGACAGTTAACATTGAATTCTGAATTACATGCACATACACGCACACACAAGTACAACACACAAACAGGTACTCACACATGTACATACAGATACAAAAAAGGGGGCATTTTGATTAAGCTCAGAGAATGGAAATTCCTTACTATAAAGGAACATACTTCAATAGGTAAACGTTATATTTAGTTCACTTTCTTGGGAATATAGGAGAGCAAATTGCTCTAAGCAAAGCATGTTTTTTCCTACTCAAAGCCCTGCAGGGATGTGTTTGTGCATGGTCAGAAAGCCAGGAGCAGACTAGTGATGCACACAGGGAAGAAAGCCCGAGGCAGCACTGCAATTGCCTCATAGGCCAAGTGTGAGCAGGCCTTGGATACAGAACACAGTCTATCCAGGGACACGTTCCAAGTCAGATGGCCTCATGGAAAGTATAAAATGTTGTTGAATCTTAAATCACAGTTACGTGATTCAGAACTCCAAACTGTCTACCTACTCTGCTCTCTTCTCCAAGAATATGATTTGAAGTAACAGTTTCAGTTTGGGTTTTAATATACTTTCCAGTAAGCTTTTTCCTAATGAAATTTAAATGATTAAAGGGCAACAGAGCCGTGGTCATTAGCCCCTATCCTTCTGGCAGCATTTGTGTTGTGGATATGTTTATGTTCCTTAAGCGAATGAAATTGAAACACACCATTAGTTTTCTCCTCCCCTTTGCCTTAAAAAAAATAGATGCTTCTCACACGTAAGTTTGATATTAATATTGGAAAGTGTAGTTATTTAAAAAAATTTGTTAACTAAACTATATTGTTCAGAATAAGGAAAATGATAACGGAACGTTTTTTGAATCTACCTTTAGTACTTCCATGACTAATTTAAGTGATAATAAAAACTCAAATCATAACTCACTAGAAGAAAAGTTTATTGTGAATGATGTGCATTATTATTTCTAAATTTTATAGAGCTTTCAATCTTTGATTTAAGGGTTTTCCCAGAATCTACCACTGAACTTCTGCAGTGTATGTCACTCTTCTTATTTCATTTGAATCTACTCATTCATTTTTAATCCACAGGAAATTTCTTTTCTTCCTTTGTGCTTACTGACCCAAACATAATGTGTGCCCTTTCCATCATCTCAAAAAAATAAATAAAATACCTCATATGCAAACCTATTTAATTATGTCTAAAAGACTCGTGGGGGAGAACCCTGCCACAAATACACATAATGGAAAAAATATAAATCAAAGGTAAATTACAAATACTGAAATGTTTGTCCTTTAGACCAGCCCATTTTGTTAAATGGAGGGCATGTCAAAGTATACTGTGTGGCTTTAGAGGAAGTAAAGAATTCTGATATATAACGCACACCATATATCAGAAGATATTTCTAAAATCTCTTCTCAAGGAAATTAATGGAAAGTAATCTTTAATTTTCCTCACAGTGGATTTTGATGCAAAGGTCTTGCACAAAAAAAGTTTGCCAAAAAAAAATTGTTTATTTCCCCTTCTCTAAAACATGTAAAGAACGGGATGGCCTTTCTCTAGTTTAAAAAAGGGGGGAAGGAAATAAAAGAGAAGAAAATTAGAAATCTAAAAGAATCACAAATAACTCTGGAAGGCTTGCTGTGACTGGAGTCTCTGTGTTAGAGAGGAGCATCTAAGACAGTTCCCAGGTGACTTTCCTCTGGAATACAGCAAAGTCCTAGACCCAGAGGAAAACTGAGTCCACCCCTCTTCACAGACACAAAAGACAGCAGAGAACAGACCCCAGCTTACCAGTGGATCCCCAAACAAGACAGCATTCCAGAACAGTCTAGGAAATTCAAGAAGATGCAAGGGCCTGGCTTCACTTTCTAGCAATTCTCCACGCTGTGACTGGATTGGAGGTGTAGGAATCTGAAACAACTGAATATTCTCCAAGTGATTATGATCAAGCAGAGTTTGAAACTGCTAGCTGAGCCACTCGTTGGCAAACTCTCTACGTTTGGGTTAGCACTGATTTATTGTGTCCACGCCTGCAAAGCGTCTGAGAGCTTTTCCTGGATAAGAGTTCAATATGCTTTTACACTAAGTCTTGCCTTACCCAGCTGTGATGTCGAACAGTCAAGGAGAGGGAAGGAGGGAAGGAGAGGAAGGAAGAAGAGAGACAGAAAGAGAGAGAGGAAAATTTGATGTTCTATGAGATCACCTATGCATTAAGACAGCATCTATTTATCTTTTCCAAAGAGCGCTCCTTAACTCTTAAATTATCTTACTTTTAAGGGGCCTCTTTGGAAAGGAAATAGTCTGGATCTGCTCTCTGCCACACCATCCCCTCTGACCATTCATCCCTTGCTTATTAAGGTTCTCCAAGGTTTTGCATGGGGTCTGTCACTCCCTTAAATTTGTCCTTTGGCCTTGCCTTCCTTGAATGGGTCATGTCCAGAGACATGAAAATATGCAGCATTCTGCGTAATATTACCCAACATTTGACATAATGTATTTAACCAAGTCAAAGTTAAGTCAAACCAAAATATTTCAAAATAGAAGGCTATCTACTTTCCCAGCGAAACTGAGTATGGCACAGAAGAAAGAGATTAGTCGTGGTGTTCCACTGAAATGGAAGTGAGCTTTAACTCTATTGCCCCGCCTCTCGTGCTCTTCCTTGTCATTTTCCTCAACTTTCTTGATTTACATTCGCTTCCTTGAATAATGGGAAGAAGGGTGGTGTCTTTTGACTCGCTGGAACAAAATGTTTGATAGAATCAGCTTAACCAAGGGAAATTTTATTTGCGCTCATAGTTTTTGGAGAGCGCAGTCCATAAACATGTCCAGAACCGCAGGGCAGGGTAGCTCTGCCTGCAGATTCAGAGGCCTGTGCCAGAGGTCATTTACGACATGGCTGGCCCGTAAATAGAGAGCAAGGCGGGAAATCAGAATGTACAACATACCCTGATGGGCTTCCCAAAGCTTCCAGAACTTTCCCAAACAGCACTGCGTGCTGGGGATAAAGCATTTATGTAAGTACCTCTCACTAACTGATGGCGCAAATGGAGCTCCAGGCATTCCAAACATCAACACTGGGGTGGGGGGGAGCGTTTCAGATTCAAACCCTGAAAGACAGCAACCTGACACCGTTGTATTAAAGATTAAATGGCTAAAGAGGCATCTGGGAAACTCTGTAATCAGAATCAGCATTCATAAGCTCTAAAGAAGGTTTCAGCGTAAAAGAGACCTCGGCCTTTTAAAGCTTGCCTTTTACAAGCTGCGGCTTCAGGAGTTCCTTGAATACTCTAAGCTGCAATTTTATCACTTACAAAACAGAGCCGTAGTGGGGACCCCCTGTAATGATCGCATTGGGTAAAGGGTGTGTGGCCTTCTGCCCCTTTTCCTGTGTGCTATGGCTTAGGAAACACCATTAACTAGCTGCTGGTTTTTTGGTTTTTGGTTTTTTTGTTTTTTGGTTTTTTTTTTTTCCATTCCAGCTTATGTTCAGAGGATTCAGGAGAAGTTTGTTACGTTTACAGAGACAGAAACAGGGCAGGAGAGCCGGAGGGCAGCCACTTGGTGACAAAGCTGGGTCTCTGACCCTAAGCTCAGTCGTGCCCTTACAATATGAAAATATTTCTCCGCTTTCCTTCAACAACGGCAAATAACATTTGTAATTAACACTGATACTAAGAAAGCCACTCTTAACCCTCCTAGCTGGAGAACAAATCTGTACTGTTGATTAAAATAAAAGCAAACAGATCTCTTGCTCATTATAAAGTACTGTCAAAATCTACCATCTAAAGAAGGAGAGAACCAACAACCACAAGTTGTCCTCTGACCCCCCACACTTGTACTGTGGCAAGCATGAAGGCACGCACTCACAATAAATAATTAAAATGTAATAAAAAGTTTTAAAATCTGCCACCCAATTTCTGAATTTTCATTGCTGAATAAAGGGCAAAAAGAAACTTAATATGATTCATAATTAAAAAATAATAATTCCTTCCCTCCTCCAAAACAATGCGTGTTTAAAATTCTAATGAGCCTTTGAGCTCACTGGTTTGTGGGAGGTGTTGACCGTATCTAAACACCGGACAAACTCACCTTGCCTACCAAAAACTAGCGAACACATAGGCATATAATAAGTCCTTTCCAGGTGATCAATGACAGATGAGCAATTAAGACTTACTTTCTGTGCTCTGAGCTGGAGAAGAGTCCACAGAGATACAAGCCAAAAATGAGCAAACAGAAAAGCAAAACAAAACAAAAAAAACCATAAAACTTAAAAGGAATGCATAGTCTCAAGTCCCTTTGGGTATATCTTGCACCAATAGAGGATTGCAACCTAAGTGTTTTCTGACCAAAGCAGGGAGCAACAAACGCTGCATAGCTGTTTTCCCTTAAATGAAAAGGAGTTTGTGCTATGTAAATTGCATGCTCCAGATGGTGTTTTCCATCCTGCATGCTCTTCTGGTTGTGGCCACATCTTGCCTATGGCTTTTGTGGCAGGACACACTCTCCAGTCAGCAATTTCACCACTGCTTGGGTCCAAATGAGCTATGGAGAAAGAAATTAGGATGAATGGAAAGGCCACAGCTGGGAGAGATCAGCCACACTCAACAGTCCTTCTCCCACAATGCATAAACACAGGAGATGGGAGGAGGGCAGGGAAACCAAATCCTGAGGTTTCCAGGCCAGTGCTTGAGGCTGGCAAAGCCCGCCTAACCACATGACATGCTCCTACAGGTCCTAACCCAATTGCAGAAAATGCCCTGAGTGTCTCTAAAAAGGTGGCTATTAAATTTCTCACCCAAAACACTCCAATGCTTTCTGATACCACAAAACATTTTTTTCAAGCACTTAAACTGTTCCCTTAAATACCTAACTGAAAGGAGAGGACCATTTAGTAAGTTTATTCTTGTGTAGGAAAATACCTCCTTTAATAATGGACTGTGATCGCTGGGTTTTAAGTTCCCGCTGTGGTTTTAAATCTCTATCTTTGCTCCAATTTCTAGATGAAAATTTCTAGAAGTCAGCGTTCATGTGGTCCATGATTCCACCCTGTTTATTAGAAGATACATTAAAGAGCATAACGTGTCTTTCAGAGCATACTTGCATTTGCACCTGAACTGTAAAAGGAAACTAATGTCTGTAGCAATAGATTATGGCTTTTTAAGTACCACTTTCCTTGCATAATATAGCCATAAAAAAAAAGAAAACATGAGATACCAGTGTTTTCTCTTCAGAAGAGCAGGGAAAGTTTTTCTTTAGCTCCACAGTTGTTTATGTTCAGCCACCTGCTACTCAGACACTAAGGCCTCGTGTTTTTCTCTTCTTTTCTTCAGAAAAGAAGCGGCATCCTTTCTGTCCTCTTTCCCATCCCTCTGTGCTACAGACCACGCATGGCAACTCAGCCCTTGCCGAGAATTAAATAATTAGCATGAATTTAAAAAATCTTACCCACCATTCCACCAGCTCAAGATGCTTCTAATCCAACTGGGTCTTTTCCAGAAAAAGCACTAAATCTAAGCATCAGTTGCAAAGGCAGGTAAGCCCTGAGCACAGCTCACCAGCGTATTTTATTTTAGAAGGCATAATGCTTGGCAATTTTGAGTCTACCTTCTAAAACTGAGTTCATAAAGCCAATAATTCACTTTTCAGTCCTTTTTATCAATTCTCTTAAAGTAAGAGCTAAAGCGTAAAAACCAAACTAAAAAGAGGAAGTGCAGAAGGGGCAGAGGTGGAGGAGAAGACAGTGAGCCCCTCTTGCTGCTTCTCCCTGGGTGTGCTGACTAGTCAGAGAAAACATACTGGGATTTGAAGTCGCTCGCTCCCTGGGAAACAGCAATTCCCCGTCTAGAATTTTATCTAAATCTGAGAGTCATGTAAACATTTCTGAGATTTGTTTAATTCATGGTGATAAATAAGAAATGGTGTCATTGTCGATAAGTAGTAAAAAAATAATAAAAAGCTCTATCAGTTATGGAATGAGATGCTTTGATGGGTATTTAGCGATATCAGAAACACTGAGAGACCAGGCATGCCTTTAATCTCATGCCTTTAATCTCAGCACTTGAGGTGAAGGCAGGCAGGTCTCTGAGTTCAAGACCAGATTGACTTACACAGCAAGTCCTAGGTCATAGAGCTACATAGTGAGAACCTGCCTTTAAAAAAAAAGAGAAAGAAAGAAAGAAAAGAAGAAAAACAGAAAGAGAGGGAGAGAAAGAAAGAAAGAAAGAAAGAAAGAAAGAAAGAAAGAAAGAAAGAAAGAAAGAAAGAAAGAAGTGTGAGAGAACTAGCATGATGCCTCTGTGGGCAAAGGCACCTACCATCAGCTTCATGACCTGAGCTTGATCTCTGCAACCCATATGGTGAAAAGAAAAGAATCTGGCAAGGTGTCCTCTCCAGTTTCCACATGTGTTCCACATCCAGTATTGATAGATGATGATGATGATGATGATAGATAGATAGATAGATAGATAGATAGATAGATAGATAGATAGATAGATAGATGTTAGATACATACATACATATATAGATGATAGATAGATAGATAGATAGATAGATAGATAGATAGATAGATAGATAGATAGATAGATAGATGACAGACAGACAGATAGATGTGAGACAAAGTTCCATTTTTCAAACAGAAAATTTTTGCTGAGCATGGTGTCATACACCTTTACTCTCAGCACTAGGAAGGCAAAGGCAGGTGGATCTCTGTGAGCTCCAAGACAGCCAGAGCTGCAGAGTGAGACCCTATCTCAAGCACACACACACAAAAAAAATGTGATACTTTTATAAACATATGTTTATATGGTTATTTTGTGTTGATTTATACATACAAGTAAAATTTGTAAAAGAAATGTATATATGTGATTTTTTTTACCTTCATCATTGCCTATAATTTCCAAATTTTCAGCAATGAATATTAACAGATGCAAGGAATGAGTGGGGAAAGACTGTACATGAAAATTTCAAAATAGGGGCCCAAAGATGGCTCAGTAGTTTAAAATGCTTTTTGTTCCTGAAAAATATCCAGTTCAATTCCCAGCTCACCGTGATAGCTTACAACTGCCTGCAACTCTAGTTCCAGGGGATCGAATCCCTCTCCTGACCCCCTTGGGCTCCTGAATGCATGTGGTGCACATACCTACAACTAAGAATACAATCAAACACAAAATATATTGTTTCACAATTTCAGAAATGTATATTCTGAAGAATTTATTGGGGGTTGCACATGTGTGTGCAGGTATGTATGCCTGAGCACATGACGAGAAAATGCACCAGGACCTGTGTGCATGTGGAGGCCAGAGATCAACCTCAGGTGTCATTCGTCAGGACCTGTACACCCGGGTTCTATTTGTTTTCTTTTGAGACAGGAACGCTCACTAATACCTGTGGTTTGACCATCAGGCTGGCTGAGGAAAAAGCCTCAGCCATTTGTCAGTTTCCACCTCCCCAGCACTGGAGTTACAATCCTGCACTACTGAACCTGGCTTTCCAGGTGGGTGTTGGGGAATCAAAATTGGATCCTCATGATTATACAGCAAATACTACCAGCTAAGTCATCTCCCTAGCCCCAGACTGTAAACAGATGTTTCTCTCCAGTATGTCTATTCCCAAATACCCAGCGGCAATTTCCCAAATAATTGACTCAGAGGCTTAATATTACTTATAACTGCTAGGCCAATAACTCGGGCTTGTTACTAGCTAACTATTACATTTTATTTTAACCCATATTCCTTATTTATACTCTGCAATATGATGGTACCATTATTAGCATGGCATGCTCAACTTCTGCTCCCTCTGCATCTGGCTGGTGACTCCTGACTTGACCCTTCTCCTTCCCATCATCCTTAGTTTGGTTGTCCTACCTATACTGCCTGCCTGGCTACTGGCCAATCAGCATTTTATTAAACCAATTCAAGTGACAAATCTTTACAGTGTACAAGAAGATTAATCCACAGCATTTCCCCCTTTTTGTCTAATTAAAAAAGGAAGGTTTTAACTTTAACATAGTAAAATTACATATAACAAAACAGTTACCAAGTAAGAATTATCATTACAATATCTAGTCTATTTGTATTTGACAAAATTAGAGAAAATGTTTAATTATCTATCCAATCTTGGTGAGTCCAAAGTTTCTTATTTAATTTATCTATTTTTATAACTAAGAAAAACTGTAACTATACTTATTGAGTATTCAACTCCATGAAAGACCTGAGATTACCTGAGTAAGCAGAAAATGCAAGCAAGCAACTTCTGAAAAATACAATGATAAAAACAGCTAACTGTCTGGACAGTTACCCAAGGTTTTTCATTTGGGGCATCCAACTTTGCTTTATAGGTCTAGAATATCTGACAGACCATTTTCAGAAGCAGGAAAATTTGAAAGTCTGTCCTACCCTGTCTCAGCAAAGTTAAGTGTCACTTTTTTGTGTGTCTTGCTTGTCTAGATTGAACGGAGTACTTACTGTCAGCAGTGGAGGCAAGGGCAATTTTTTGCTCAATTGACCAGTTTTGCCAAGAAGAAAACAAACTCTATATGCAATGTCATTGGTGCCCATCATCCTCTCAGGAGTAGATTGGTGCTGCCAGGAGCAAACATGTCTCACCTCAAAAGAATTTTATTATTGAAACATTTTAAATGCCATATTCCATAGGTCTTTGAAGTATTTATAGTTTATCTATTCATCTGAAATATAACTCTGTATGTCTAGAAAACCTAAACCTTAAGTTTGACTATCATAGATGACTAACTGTATTTTTGCAAATTTGTATTTTTTAGTTATACATCACATTTTTAATTGAGCTATATAAATATAGTACCTTAAACAAGAATAGATATATATATACAGTATAACAAAATTAACCTTAAATTTATATCATTAAAATAATATCTATACCAATGCAAAATATTTTGAAATTAACAGTAGTTTTATAGATTAAGAGAGATTTAATAATCTACCCTTCTTTACATTTTTATATCATATCCCCCTTTCTTCTTTTAGAAAGAGGTTGACTATGACCAATAACAATATGTAACCCACCCCTTAAATGAAAATAAACATTTATAAACAATATTTTAGGAATTTGAGTATAGTTCTCTAGACTACTTCCCATTAATTGGAAGTACTGGCAATCTTTGAGGGACCCAGAGAGAATTTAGGGTAATGGTGACGTCTTGGCTATCGTAGTCTGTGAGGATGGATAATCTCAGGTAGCAGTCTTGAAGTTGTTCTGGATGCAAAATTCACAAGAAACTGCAAGAGCAGCATTCTGAAACATCAGATCATTCAGGCCATCTGTTCCCATTGGAAACTTTTTAGGGGGTCTCCCTCAATCAAACCTGATTTTTCTTAACCCATAATGAATCCACAGTCTCTTATCTTTTGTGGAAATAAAAGCAGAACCTCTTTTCCAAAGTAACATATCTTTTGACTTCCATTTTGAAGTCAAGACACTTTAAAAATATATAGAATGGTTTAATCTAGAAGTGTCCATGATACAAGGACTCTTAGCAGCCAAAACAAATTTTTTAAAGATTTATTTATTTATTGTGTATACTGTATTCTGCCTAATGCATGCCTGCAGGCCAGAAGAAGGCACCAGATCTCATTACAGATGGTTGTAAGTCACCATGTGGTTGCTGGGAATTGAACTCAGAACTTTTAGATGAGCAGGCAGTGTTCTTAACCAGTGAGCTATCTCTCCAGCCTGAAGCCAAAAATTTTAAAGAAAACACAATAATATAAACAATCCAAACTCATTGTGTATTTTCCATCTTTATATGGTTTATTATAAATTTTTAACTCTATTCCTTTTAAAGGACTTTTTCTTTTTTTTAATATTCTTTTATTTTTCATTCAAAAAAATTACACTTCCTCCCCTTCTCCCAGTCCCCTCCCGCTCCCCCACTACCCCTCCTCCATCTCCCTGCTTCCTTGAGAGGGGGCAGGGTTCTCTGCCCTGTGGGAAGCCCAAGGCCCTCCCCCCTCCATCCTGGCCTAGGAAGGTGTACCTCCATATAGACTAGATTCCCAAAAAGCTAATACATGCAGAAGAGATAGGTCCCAGTGCCATTATCATTGGCTTCTCAGTCAGCCCCCATTGACAGCCACATTCAGAGATTCCGGTTTGATCATATGCTCATTCAGTCCTGGTCCAGCTGGATTTGGTGAGCTCCCATTAGATCAGGCACACTGTCTTGGTTGGTGGACCAGCCTCTCCCGGTCCCG
>PVIU01014588.1:0-51377 GCA_004026605.1 Ondatra zibethicus | reverse complement strand
TGGCCAAAACGTATAATTTTACCAGAGAACCCCTTGATGTTCCTGGGATTGATAATTCTGATAATGATACTAAAACAGTGCTCAAGATGCTTCCAGTGTTTCAAGCCCTTGTGCAAATACTGGGGGGATATTATGGATGAGTTACAGCAGCAGGAACTTTTCCTAAATAGGACTGATGATTTGGGGAAAACATAAGTTAAGATCCAGATGTTGTTAGGAAACCCCCATTCTGGGAATACAGAAACTAGGGTGGAAACTACCCAGAAGTACAACTGAGTCACCAGATGACCCCATTCCATACACAGAAAGTTATGATGATGATAGTCATAAGTATGTGATATACGAGGGACAAAAGCGGAATTATTTAGCTCTACTATTTTTGGATAGGCTTGCTAGATTCCAACCCCTAGGGTGTTTACTACATAAGAAAGTACAAAGAAGTATATTGCAGCAGGCGCAGAGAATTAGGCATATTCGGTCACTAGAAGAGATAAAGAAAGGATGAGAAAAAAGGAAGGGCCATGATAGCAAATAATGAGACAGGAACTTTCTACTCCTAGATAAGATGAAACCACTTGTCTGAAGTTTATGTTCCCAAGGACAAGAGTTCCCCTTCTAAGGACGTGTTATGTCTAACACCTGCTCATCGCTGATGTGACTAAAAGAAGCCTTCATACTATGCCAAGTAATGATATGTGACCTTCTGGTTTGTTCTTTGTTTGAATACTATATAATGACAACATGAATTCAGTAAAGTTGCAGCAGATTCAAACCACTCCCTTGTGCGCTGTGTCTGTCTGTCATTCACCTAACTTGTGCCTTCCTGGTACGAAGACCCTGATTTTCCCACAGTCTGAGGGGCTCCACTGAGCCGGTCTGTGGCAAGAAACATGTCAAAGTTAAAGATCATGAGACTTAGTGAAAGTTGTCTTAAACCAGGGAGCTCACTAAGCACTGAAAGAATTACACCTTTCCTAGAAAAAAAAATTCTCATACTTTCGGCAATTCTTTGAATAGTACAGATTAATTTAAATATTATAATGTATATAATGATAATGTCAGTTTAGTAGTATTATTTCCTTACTACCCAGTCTGATTTTTTTCTAGCAAAAAAATTGAGCTTAAACTTTAATAAAGCACTAATATCAATTGTGGTCTCCTAATATAATTATAAAAAGCATTTTTTTGTGACTTTATTGAAATTTATGAAAAAAACTCACTGTGTCAGTGATTTAATTTAAATTATTAAGAGAACCAAGGTGATGCCAACAATGTTACAAAGAGCATTTCTACAAATTAAGTAATTTGAGAAAAAAAAATAAGGTTAAGATCCAAAACTCGCATTACTTGAAAACTTCTCAATGTCCAACAAGGACATGAACCACAATCTTTGTTGTTATTAGTCTCAATACATGAAAAATACTTCCATCTCCAGTGACCAGTAATTACAAGTTAACCTCTGTCACTACAGAGTTATAAAACAGACAATAACACATCAATTTCCACACTGTACTGTCAGAATACCCAATATCACCTCTTGCCTTTTTCTCCGTTTAGAATAATTTTTCTAACACTAATAGTCAGCTCTACCATAAATCTTAAGTCAAGAGTTCTTACAAAAATACTTAGCAGCAAAGGCACTTCATCATTATGGAAACGCAATGTTAAAACTCCACTGCGAGTGATTTATTTAGAGATACAATGCATCGAGAAAATTATATTCAACCCTAATAACATGAAAAATGCTAGTGAAGACCACACAGGGGAAAGGAGGATGCAAGGGCAGCTATTTTGGAAATGAATTTAGATTCCTGTGACTGTTTAGGAGACCTTGAAGGACATCAAGGTAGAGGTGCGGACAGCACTGGAACATCCAGAGCAGGTCTAAAAGACAAAATTGCTCTGAAGAGTTTGCTAATACAGATAATAGATTCCATGAATCCTATGAAAAGAACCACAATATCTAACAAATTAGACATGAGGACTTTTGTTGAAAACCATAACCAAACATGATCAGTTAGATGTAACTGAAAGAATTACTGAAGAAAGCGTTATTTGAAACAATGACTTGCAGGAAAGTATATTTATTTAATAGAAGGGATTTTTTTATAAAGAAGACAATGGAATAAAAGAAATTATTAATAATATATATATATATTAGATTGCTTGCTATTGTGCTGAAAAGCATCTGATTAAATATAACATAGGAAAGAAAGAACAATATCAGCTTAAACTTGTAATCCCTCATGAAAGGAAACCTGACAAAGAACTCTAGGTGGGAGCCTGGAAAGTGGAATTAATGAGAAGGCCAGGGGGGAACACTGCCTGTTGTCTTGTTCTTGTACCTTATTTCTGATATTCTTGTATCTGATATCTTGCTTATCATGCTTCCTTTATTTTTGTTCTTCATTTAATATTTTTCATTATGTTTTAGATGTAAGTACTTTTTTTATTTTTGTGCTTTTTATTTTTGAAATAATAATTTTAAGGCAACATTTCTCCCTCCTTCCCTTTTCTTGTTCAAAATGTTCCCCTACTAAATGGAAAAAGAACTTCACCAACCCCATATCAGACAAAGGACTGATCTACAAAATATATAATTAACTCAAGAAATTAGAGATTAAAATTCTAAATAACCCAATTAAAAAATGGGGTTCGGAACTAAACAGAATTCTCAACAGAAGAATCTCAAATGGCCAAAAGATATTTAAGGAAATGTTCAACATCCTTAGCTATAAGGGAAATGCAAATCAAAACAACTTTGAGATACCATCTTACACCTGTCAAAATGGCTAAGATCAAAAACACTAATGATAGTTTATGCTGGAAAGTAAGTGGAGCAAGGGGGATACTCATCCATTGCTGGTGGGAATGCAAACTTGTACAACGACTTTGGAAATCAGTATGGCGGTTTCTCAGAAAATTGGGAATCAACTTACCTCAGGATCTAACAATACCATTCTTGGGCATATACCCAAAAGATGCTCAATCATACTAAAAAAGCATTTGTTCAACTATGTTCATAGCAGCATTTTTGTAATAGCCACAACTGGGAAATAACCTAGATGCCTGCCCTTCAACCAAAAAATGGATAAAGATAAAAAATGTGGCACATTTACACATTAGAGTACTACTCAGAGGTTTAAAAAAAAAGACATCTTGAATTTTGCATATAAATGGATGGAATTAGAAAACACTATCCTGTGTGAAGTAACCCAGACCTAAAAAGATGAAAATGGTATGTATTCACTCATAAACAAAGGACATTGAGCCTATATTTCATGATCCTAGAGAAGCTAAGTAATAAGGTGAACCCAAAGAAAAAAATATATATAGACCCACCTGGAAATTGGAAACAGACAGGAATGACTAGCAGGGTTGGGGCAGAGGGAAGGGTAGGAGGAGAAGAGGAAGGTAGAGGAGAACTTGAGGGAATGGGATGGTCTGGTTGAGATGGAGGAAGAACAGAGATGAGAGCAAGGAGAGAGATATCTTGATTGAGGGAGCCATTATAGGGTTAGTAGAAACCTGGCTCTAGAGAAATTCCCAGGAATCCAAAAGGATGACCCGACCTAGGACCCTGGGCAATAGAGGAGAGGGGATCTGATCTTGACTTGTCCTGTATTCAGACTGATGATTATCTTAAATATCACTATAGAGCCTTCACCCAGCAACTGATGGAAGCACAGGCAGAGACCCATATCAGAGCACTGAACTGAGCTCCCAAAGTCCAGTTGAAGAGTGGAAGGAATGAGAATATGAGCAAGGATATCAAGACCATGATGGGTGTACCTACTGAAACAGTTTGCCTGAGCTAATGGAGCTCACCAACTCCATCCAGACTGGGAAGGAACAAACGCAGGACCAACTACTTCCTCTGAATGTGGTTGACAGTTGCATGACTGGAGCAGACTGAGGGGCCACTGGCAGTGGCACCAGGATTTATCCCTATGGCATGTACTGGCTTTTTGCGATCCTATTCTCTTTGGATGTATACCTTGTTTAGCCTAGATATAGTAGGGAGAGCTGTGGTTCTTCCACAAGGCAATGTTCCTTACCCTCTATGAGGATTAGATGGAGGTGGGGTGGGAGGGTATGTGAAGGGAATTGGAGGGGGGAGGAAGTGGGAACTTGGATTGGTATTTCTAAAAAATCTAATAGATTTAAAAAATATATATATAATCCAAACAAACAAAGAGAACTGACATTGAAATTAGTGGAAGTTAATTAAATACAAGTGTTGATACTTAAGGCCAAGTTGCAACAAAGACACTGAAAGCATACTTAAACGCTACTCCAAATGTTCATAGTCACTCTTCTCTTTTCAGTGTCCAAAAGATCAGTAGCTCTATTTTGAACTTTTCCGTCAACCCTTGGTTTTGTTCATTGTCATAATGTTCCATGAGGAATATTTCAAGGTGACAAAACAGACTCCATAAGCTGTGAGCCTTTCAACCTGTCTACAGGGAGAAATGCTCCTTCCACACTTGGCAGAGGGAGACAAGAACAGAGTAGTGCCAATACAATAAAATTACGTGACAAAGTAATGTAAATTTCTAATCAGTGATTCTCACTCCCATGGGACCAAGATGTTTACCTTACACTGATTTGGGGACTTTGCTTGAGTTTGGCAAATCATAGCCCAGAGAAACATTAATGCTGGGTCAACAACTCTCTTTAATAAACATATTAGCATCATTTGTGGTGATGATTTTAATCATAATGGATTTATGTGACAAAATTGGTCTTTTTGGAGGAGATCTTTTTCTAGTCACTCAGATTTGACTATTTAAATATGTTGATATTTGAAAATGGTAAATTTTATATTAATAAAGTTTAAAGCATCTAGGTAGTGGGGAAAATAATGTAGCCCATTTTCACTACAAATGCTACTGTTACTTCATAATCTATCCTGTTACCTTTCCCCAGTATCTGACTATGCATTGGCCTGGTTTCCACTCTACCTATTCTGTATAAAATTATGATAATGTGTCTTGTTTTCTTGACATTATTATAAATGTATTGATCTTGGGATTTTTATGCTCCTGATTATGGATTCTTAAATTTGTATGTTTACAAAGAGGAAGAATAAATAAATGTTCCCATATACTCAATCCTATTCTCTTTCAAACTCATAGACAACTGTTTTCATCATGTTACTGCATACATATATATTACTAAAATTTTTTAAAGAAATATTGTTAAATAGATGGTATCAAGAGTTAATGGGAACATTAAAGGAACTGAAAATATAGCAAAATCAAAGAAACCCATTGTTTCCTCATTTCTAATAACTGTGCCAATATTGCAAGAATTTAAGGGAGATACATGTAAGGACAAAGGATAAACAATGCCAACTATTAAGAGTAAATTTCTCAGGAGATTT
This sequence comes from Ondatra zibethicus, assembly GCA_004026605.1. NCBI lineage: Eukaryota > Metazoa > Chordata > Mammalia > Rodentia > Cricetidae > Ondatra > Ondatra zibethicus. Next base: position 45,991 of record PVIU01014588.1, on the reverse strand, counting down.
GAGTAAATTGGGAGCATGGGGACCTTGGGGGAGGGTTGAAAGGGTAGGGGAAAGGCAGGGAGGGCAGGGAGGGGAGCAAAGAAAAATGTATAGCTTATTAAAAATCAATAAAAAAGAGTAAGTTTCTAGATTATATTGCTTATAGGATAATTGGAAAACCCTGGTATGCTCCCAGATGAGGTTAGAACACTAAAAAAAAAAAAAATTACAATGGATTGATCCAGCTTTGCCTAGTAAGTTGATCATGAGAACCCAGACCTTATCAAATGTAGATCTTAACCAGAGGAGACAGTACTGTTTCTTACTTTTTTTTGATTCTGTGACTGCATATGTTGCCAACTGTGACATTGTTCTACCTGTAGGTGTACATAGTTAGAACAGTTCTTTTGTATCCTGCAAAAGCTTATGCCTCTGACAATAGAGCTATAGACCAAAAGGGAAATGGCTGCTTGTAGAGAGTTGGAAGACAGAAAGGGAAAAAGGCAGGGAATCATCTGGAAATTATTATAACAATGTTTAGAAACTTAGGAAGTAAAGACTCATTGCTAAACCATTCATACAAACCACTGAAACTGTATGAATAAAGATGGTCAAAGCTATTTAGATCCACTTGTTTAAACAACAATAGGTGTTACAGTGTCTTCTTTGCTTTCACTTCACACATCCATGCGGATCAGTGCCTTCAGCAATAAGCAATATACCTTTTGAGTCCAGTGTGTTGGTCTTTAGCCCCTCTGGATCACCATGCAGCATGTTCCGTGGTTGAATCCCTTTCTCTGCTTTCCTTCACAACCTCCTCTTCTTTTTCACATCAATGTGACCTTTCTAGGCTTCTGACATCCTACACTGCCGCTAGTATCTGTGGACCCTCTGTGACTCTTTAATTAATTTATTTATTGATTTATTGGTTTTTCAAGACAGGGTCTCTCTGTACAGACGGCTGTCCTAGTACTTACTGTGTAGATGAGGTTAGCTTTGAATTCACAGAGATCTGCCTGCCTCTACCGCTGAGTGCTTGGAATAAGGGCATACATCACAATCACCTGACTTCTCTGGTACTCTTAAATAATTATTACCCCATGTCATTGTTTCCTAATCTGCTGTGGTTGTCTTAACAGTTTATCTGTTTTCTTTGTCTTCAGTTATGCTTTCTTGGTATAAGTGTACCTGTTGAACAAGATATTTTTAGCTTTCATCAATTGTGACCCACTATCACAGCAAAAATTTTAACATGAATTAGTACTATAACTAAATAAAATTTGTACATATATCAAACATTAACTTAAAAGTCATCAGAAAATTCAATTATAAATCATTCTTTGGTATACATATAATTTATCATTTATTAAAAATGAAAGCATATTTCATTTTTAATACTAAAGGCACAGTTTAGATATTGACTATATATTTGATATTGCAAGATCCAGAACATTTTTTATGATTTTTGAGTTGACTGATACTTTCATTTTAAAATTAACTGAACTGAGAGGGCCACTTCACAAAGAGAAAACTTATAGAAGTATTTTTGGAACTGTTTGAGAAATGTTTGTAACTAGTCCTATAAATCAAATATTTAAACACAATAGAGTCCAAATATATATTAGTTAGGTATGCCAATATAATAAATTAATATTTACATATTGATGATTGGTGATAAGAATCTTCTAAATTGTTTTTCCCAATACTAAACCATGACTTTCCATAGAGAAAAAAGCAAACACTTGAAAGTCAACAATTCATAATATACATTAATCCAGAATCTGAACCAAAATATTTCAGGCTGCATCATTGGCATTATAGGTTTGGTCAGACATAGATGTTATAGCATGTTTTGAGTCCAGAACTAAGTACGATGAAGCTGTACAGAGCCACTTGGGTGGAAATTGCTGAAATACCTTATAATTATAACATACTTTTAAAAATTAATTTTAGCCACTATATATTCAAAAACAATAACTACTTTAAAATTTTGTGGGGCTATCTATCATAATTCCACATGGATTAAGGACCCACAAGTATAGAAGGTGGGCAATGAATCAAAGAACCAAGTCACAAGTGTGCAAGAAAAAACAAATACAGGTCTTCATGGTACTGTCCCCGTGTCGGCTGTAGAACGTGTCTTCAGGAAAGCTCAGTATGCCTGTCAGTCCTGTTACCTATGTTCATATTAAAACTCAATGGCAAACATACACAAGCACACACATGTACACTGAGAGAGACGGAGAGAGAGAAAGAGAGAGACAGAGACAGAGAAAACCAAAGTAGGAGGGGGTCATATTTCAAAGAAGAGATTTTAAGAGGAAAGAATGGTAGATGAAAAAAGGAAGTGCTGTGAAACTCACTATAATTGTGTGTGTGTGTGTAAATGATCAAAAAGCTAAAATTATAGGATTCTCAATACCTCTTTACCTTTCTGTTCAGATAGGGTGAAAATTCAGTTTAATAGTTTATGCTTCCAAAAAGGAATCGACACAAGGATTCCTGTAATGATACTAGCAGGCCTCCATAAAAATGAAGGGTTGGTTTACTTTAAAGAGGGTCTTTCTGGAGAGTCAATTGAGGAATGGTCCCAGACTGTGAGCATTTAAAGTAGGCAATTTGAAGAAGAAGGGAATTGTATATCACCTACCATACCATACCAACCAAAACATGAGGTAAAAATTTAATTATTACAGCAAATGTTACTAAAAGATAAACAACTTGCCAAGACCAATATTTAATAACCTGATAGGTTTCATTCATGAGCCAGAGGTATGTTTTATTTAAAAAAGCTGGGGTACCATTGTCATGCCAAAAAAGCAGGCAGTTCACATTTACTTTTTAAAAAATATATCCAACAGTGGGAGCAGGTTGATTTTATTTGAGGCTCCTTTTTAACCAGACAAAAGTGAAATCAATTAAATGCACCTCAAGCGATATTCTGCAGGGTATGATAATTATATAAAGCACTCAACAGGTTCCATATAAAATTACTCAACAAATGTTAGATATTATTATTGAAGCACAGTGCATGCTCTGAATAGATATGCAGTAAATAGTACATATTCATTAAAATATGTATTTATTTATCATTTAAAAATATTATAATATTCAGCAATGCTATGTAACACCAAAACACATTTGGTATAAAAGCTCATGCTGCTGCTAAAATATTATAATTATATTATTTAGGATTTATGAAAAAAGTGTATAATATTTTATTCTAATTATTACAATTTCTTATTTTGCAGGTTTAAGAATTTAATCACAGAGAATTAAAAAATTACCAGGGCCCTATAGGAAATTAAATAAGCATTAAAATTAAATGTCTGCAATTTGCAGATTTCTTAGCTCCTTGTGGAGTTAGCATTTCATTAGGTCTATTGTGACTTTTTAAAAAAGTTAGTTGCCATGGCACCATAAGCCTCCAAATGCTTTAGCGTTTTAACACCTCCTACCTTCTATCCATAAATTAACCTCAGAAATGACTTTTCTGCCTTTCAATATTAAGCATTCATATAACTTGATTTTACATACTATGTAAAATCATTTTACATACTTTCTTTGGAAATAAAGGCCTCATGTTACAAGATACTTATATTGACATTTAATTAATTTATTAAGTGGCATTCTTTGAGACAGGCTTTCTTTGTGAAGCCCTAGATGTACTGAACTCACTCTTTAGATCAGTTTGGCCTGGATGGAATTCAGAGATTCCTCCTGCTTCTGCCTCCTGAGTGCTAAGGTTAAAGGCATTGGTCACCACCACCCAGCGTATATTGACATTTTAAAGATACATGGATATATAGAAAGTTGATGCACTCTATATTATAGGTAGGACATAAGGGGAATGTAAGGATGAATATAATTAAATTACAGTGTACAAAATTCTCAAAGAACTATAAAAAAGAAAAATGTATTATTCAACAGTATTTCAAATTTCACAATTTTCAAATTTAATAATGCAAATTTATATTTCCAAAATTTTGATTCATTGTAATTTTTATGTATTTCATAAAGTGACTGAATTAGTCATTCAAATAACACATCAAATGGTAAAATTATTTTTAAAATATCTAATAACAATCTTTAAATGATATTTGAATATTTTAAAAATAGTACTTTGAAGACTATTTAATTTTCCATGATAAATAAACTATAACTTCTCTTGTTTAAAAGGGATTCTTTGCAATTCTAACATCTGTTATTAAATGTTAATTTTAACATTTGTGTTGTTCATACCTATCCAAGAGCATGGGAGATCTTTCCATTTTCTGGTTTCTTCTTCAACTTCTTTCTTCAAAGACTTAAAGATTTTGTCGAATAGGTCTTTCGCTTCTTTCATTAGTATTAACCCAAGATATTTTATGTTATTTATGGCTATTGTGAAAAGTGATGTTTCCCTGGTTTTTCTCTCAGTTTATTTATCATTTGTATATAGGAGGGCTACTGATTTTTTTAGGGTTGACCTTGTATCCTGTCACATGACTGAAGGTATTTATCAGCTGTAGGAGTGCTCTAGTAGAGTTTTGGGGGTCACTTAAGTATACTATCATATTATCTACAAACAACTAAAGTTTGGCTTCTTCCTTTCCAATTTGAATTCCCTTGATCTCCTTTTGTTTTCTTATTGCTATAGCCAAAACTTCAAGAACTAAGTTGAAGCTTGGAGAGAGTGGACAGCCTTGTCTTGTTTCTGATTTTAGTGGAATCTCTTTTATTTTCTCTCCATTTAATTTGATATTGGCTGTTAGTTTGTTGTATATTGTTTTTATTATATTTAGATATGTTCCTTGTATCCCTGATCTCTCCAAGACCTTTATCATGAAGGGGTGTTGGATTTTATCCAATGATTTTTCAGTATCTAATGAAATGATCATATGTTTTTTTCATTCAGTTTATCTATATGATGGATTACATTGATAGACTTTTGTATATTGAACCAGCCCTGCATCTCTGGGATGAAGCCGACTTGATCATGGTGGATGTTTTTGTTGATGTGTTCTTGGATTCGGTTTGCCAGTATTTTTTCATCCGTGAAACAGAATACCCAATACAATCCTGTGCAATAAAGAAACTCCCGGAGGCATCACTATCCCTGACATCAAGCTCTATTACAGAGGTACAGTAATGAAAACAGCTTGATATTGACATAAAAACAGCAAGGTTGACCAATGGAATTGAATCAAAGACCCAGATATTAATCCACATGCCTATGAACACCTGCATTTTAATAAAGAATCTAAAATTATATAATGGAAAAAACAAAGTATCTTCAACAAATGGTGCTAGCATAACTGGATGTCAACATGTAGAAGAATGAAAATAGATCCATATCTATCACCATGCACAAAACTCAAGCCCAAATGGATTAAAGACCTCAATATAAATCTGACCACAGTGAACCTGATAGAAGACAAAGTGGGATGTAGTCTTCAATGCATGGGCACTGGAGACCACTTTCTACATGTAACCCTAGTAGCATAGATACTGAGAGCAACAATAAATAAATGGGACCTCCTGAAACTGAGAAGCTTCTGTAAAGCAAAGGACACAGTCAATAAGACCAAAAAACAGCCTACTGATTGGGAAAAGATCTTCACCAGCCCCGTATCAGACAAAGGACTGATCTACAAAGTATATTAAGAACTCAAGAAATTAGACATAAAAATTCTAAATAAGCCAATTAAAATATGGGTTATAGAACTAAACAGAATTCTCAACAGAAGAATCTCAAATAGCCAAAAGATAATTAAGAAAATATTCAACATCCTTAGCCATCAGGAAAATGCAAATCAAAGCAACTCTGAGATCCCATCTTACACCTGTCAGAATGGATAAAATCAAAAACATCAATGCTGAAGAGGATGTGGAGTAATGGGAACACTCCTTCTTTGCTGGTGGGAATACAAACTTGTACAATCACATTGGAAATTACTATGGCGGTTTCTGAGAAAATTAGGAATCAACCTACCTTAGGAACCAGCAATACCACTCATGAGCAATATTGAGCAAAAAGCGCTCAATCTTTCTGGGTCTTGGTTACCTCACTCAATATGATGTTTTCTAGCTCCATTCATTTGCCGGCAAATTTCAAGATGTCGTTATTTTTCTCTACTATTAGTACTCCAATGTGTAAATATACCACATTTTCCTTATTCATTATTCAGTCAAGGGGTATTTAGGTTGTTTCCAGGTTCTGGCTATGACAAACAATACTATTATGAAGATAGCTGAGCACATGTCCTTGTGGTATGATTGAGCATCCTTTGGATATATACCCAAAAGTGCTATTGCTGGAACTTGAGGAAGGTTATTTCCTAATTTTCTGGGAAATCACCATACCGATATACAAAGGGGCTGTACCAGCTTGCACTCCCACCAGCAATGCAGGAGTATTCCCTTTACCCTGCAACCTCTGCAGCATAAGTTGTCATCAATGTTTTTAATCTTGACCATTCTTATAGGTGTAAGATGAAATCTCAGAATTGCTCTGATTTGTATTTCTCTGATGGCTAAGGATGTTAGCATTTCTAGACCCAGAAGACAATAATCATATGTACTTACTCATAAATGGTATTTAAACGGAAAGCAAACAATACCAGCCTACAGATCACAATCCCAGAGAACCTAGACAACAATGAGGACCGTAAAAGAGACATACATGGATCTAATCTACATGGGGAGTAGAAAAAGATAGGATCTCCCAAGTAAATTTGGAGCATGGGGACCATGGGAGAGGGTTGACGGAGAGGGAAAGACAGGGAGGGGAATCAGAGAAAAATATATAGCTCAATAAAATCAATAACTAAATAAAAATAATTTTGAATCTTTAAAAAAAGACCCTCAACCATACTACAAAGGCATCTGTCCAACTATGTTCATAGCAACATTATAACCAGAACCTAGAAATAACCTAGATGCCCCTCACTCGAAGAATGGATAAAGAAAATGTGGCACATTTATACATTAGAGTACTACTCAGCAGTAAAACACAATGACATTTTGAATTTTTTATGCTAATAGATGGAATTATAAAACACTATCCTGAGTGAGGTAACTGAGACACAAAAAGATAAATATAGCTTGTACAAACTCCTAAGTGAATACTAGCTATAAACAAAGGATATTTAGCCTATAGTTCATGATGCTAGAGAAAGCTAAATAATAAGGTGAACCCTAAGAAAAATATATAGATCCCCCTGGGAAGGGGAAACAGATAAGATCGCCTGACAAAATTGGGAGCATGGGGGTGGGGGAGAAAGGTAGGGGAGAAGGGGAGGGTTGAGGAGAATTTGAGGGAATGGGATTGTCTAGATGGAGGAAAGACAGATATGAGAGCAAGGATATAGAGATATCTTTATTGAGGGAGCCATTATGGGGTTAGCAGAAACCTGGCACTAGAGAAATTCCCACAAGGATGACTCCTGCTAAGAGCCTAAGCAATAGAGGAGAGGGTACCCAAACTGGCCTTGCCCTGTAGTCAGACTGATGAATATCTTAAACATCACCATAGAACCTTCATCCAGCCACTGATGGAAACAGAGCAAGTGTACCATATTGGAGCACTGGACTGAGCTCCCAAAATCCAGTTGAAGAGAATAAGAGCAAGGAGGTCAAGACCATGATGGTTACACCCACTGAAACAGTCTACCTAAGCAAATGGGAGTTCAACAAATTCAGCCAGAATCGGAAGAAACAAACATAAGGCCAAACTAATCCCTCTGAATGTGGTTGACAGTTGCATGGTTGGGGCAGACCAATGGGGGAACCAGTGGAACTGGCACCAGGATTCATCCCTACTGCATATACTGGCTTTTTGGGAACCTATTCTCTTTAAATGATACCTTGCTCAGCCTATACATAGCAGGGAGGACCTTGAACCTTCCCAAAGCAGTGTCTCTTACCCTTTCTGAGGATTGCATGGGGGTGGGGTGGAAGGGTATGTGGAGGTAATGGGAGGAGTGGAGGTAGTGGGAACTTGGACTGGTATGCATAATGAAAAGAGATAGTTTGTTTTCTTTTTAAGAAAAACATTTTTAAAATATATTTAAAAATAATTTTAACTACAAATTCATGGGTTCCATTGATAATTTAGTATTATTGCAAGTTATGCAATAATTGAATCAGTATATCTAACATTTCTATTTCAGTGTTTTTAAAATTTTGATTCAAACATTTTTGTGCATATTATGAAACTGAGTTAAATATCTTAATACACATGTATAGTATCTGCTGACTATCAGTTGTTTTTGTTAGAAGATTGAAAGTTGTTCTATCTTCTAGTTAATCATGAAATATAGGAAATGTGGAGAATTATAGATGACTCTTACGCATCTAGAAGATATTATTTCTATCTATTTGTGCTATGTATCTTCTAACATTTACTCTTTCCCACACCCTTCCTATATTTTAATATGATGTACAATTCTCATTGTGGTGACAATAAATGGCTAATGAAATTTAGAGGATTAAAACAATATTTTGCTCAAAGTACTGCCCAGTGTCTCAGCCCACTTCCTGTTGCCTGAAAAATGTAGAATTCTCAGCTACTTCTCTAGAACCTTATCTGCCTGTATGCCACAATGTCCCATCATGATGATAATGAACTAAACTTCTGAACTATAAGCAAGCCACCACAATTAAATGGTTTCCTTTATAATAGTCATTATGGTCATGGTGTCTCTTCACATCAATAGAAACCCTAATGAAGATAAATGGATTATTTTTGATAGATATTTTTACTGGGATTAGAAAATATTCTTGTAATATGGAGAGTCAGATTCCAGACAGTTTATAAGGATTAACATTTTCTTAAATTTTTTGATCATTTGAATAACTTGAGAAAACAATATTTTGAGAACTTCCAATATTAGATGCCATGTTCTTAAGTTTTGTTTTGTGGTTATTAAAATTTTTTAAAATAATTTGATATTATTTCTCTTATATGTTTTGAGAAAACAGCCAGATTATTTGTGTGTGTGTGTGTGTATGTGTGTGTGTATGTGTAGAGAAAGTTCCATTACTGATTTTCTCAAAGATATTCTGATTTAGATGAGGTGCCCATATCTGAAATAATCATTGTCATAACTTGTCTAATAATTGTGTGAAAAAGACGAAAAAACCCTAAAATATTGGTAACTCAATTTGTCCATGTATGATTAAAAAATTGAATTTAGTCAAACCAAACTAACTCTCCTCTAGTAAACTTATAGGGCATAAAATTTAATGTTTATGAAATTGAAAATTGTAACATTATTTACAAATACATTTCAATACTTCACAGCCACTGAGTATTGTTAAAAGTTCAGAGAAATTGTGAGAATAGCATTTCCATTGCTATAGTCATTATACTCTCCATTCTGCTATTGAATCACAGCAGATTAGATTAACACTGTCAGGTGAAGGATATCGATCTATCAATTTCTTTAGTGGCATTAATCTGGAAAGCAAACCTCCAACAAATTTACATTGCTAAAGGGTCACATTTATCATTGGCAAATGCTGTCTGATTTAAAAAAAAAAAAACTCACGTACACTGCGTTTATTTAATGATTTGTATTTAGTTTAATGATTGTCTAGTAGAGTGATTTACAATGAGGAATAATTTTTCTCTGAGGAATAGGTATTTGGAAGCAGTGTATATATTCGTATTTTAAGATTGTTGGTATGAGAAACTGCCATACTGATATGAGCAAATGGGTCAAGACCGGGACGGAGATACCCACAGAAACAGCTGACCTGAGCTAATGGATGCTCACTGACTCTGGATTGACCGGAGGAGAACCTGCATAAGACCAAACTAGGCCCTCTAAATGTGGGTGACAGTTGTGTGGCTTGGGAAGTCTGTTGGGCCAGAGGCAGTGGGACCATGATTTATCCCTCGTGTATGGACTGGCTTTCTGGAGTTCATCTCCTATGGAAGGATAGCTTGCTCAGCCTAGATATAGTGGGGAGGACCTTGGTCCTACCTGGAAGTGATATGCCAGAAATTGTTGACTACCCATAGTAAGGCTTACCCTCTCTGAGAAACGGATTGGGGTGGAGTGCAGGGAAGTTGGGTGGAACAGGAAAAGGGGAAAGAGTAGGAACTGGGATTTGTATGTAAATGAAGAAAAGATTGTTTTTCTTTTTCTTTTTTTTTTTTAAGACTGTCTTTATGGAACAAGTGAGTAATTATGGTTCTTGTCAGCAAGACTGGTTATGTGAGTTTTATTCTTGAGATACAGTGTAAGGAAGAGAGAACCTACTCTCAGACTGTCTAATAGTAGAAGGAGTAAACCCTTTTCAGTTATGCTCTGGCCCACAGAAACCACACACCTCCACAACCCCGCCCCCCCACCCCACACAGCCAGCGTGTGCGCACGCGAGGGGCGGGGCACAGAGAGAGGAACACACAGAGAGAAACAGAGACAGAGATAGAGAGGCAGAGACTGAAACTTACTTCAAATTAAAATAATGATTAAAAAGTAAAAAGAGTGGGTGTAGCAGGAAAATAACTCATCCAATCACCTAATTACATTGATATATTACAGACACTGCATACATTCCAAAACCAAATTATCTTACTCAAAAATTTATTATTAATATCTTTGGAGAACAGGCTTGAAAAGTTAGCATCATATTTTCATTTTGTTATGCAAGTAGGATGATGATATTTCAATTGGCATGGGGAAGACTGTCATCAATAGATCACATATGACTCCAGGGATATGAATTCTAGAAGACTGAACTAAAGAGTGACTTACTGTCTACCAGTTTTTCCAGTGTTCTGTTCTTATATTTTTGTTTGAATTTGGACAATACTATTCTTAAATACCAACTCAACTGGGTTCATCCCTTTGTCATATACTGGTGTCATCAATGATCTACTTTCCTTCAAACTTTGTTCATTGTTTTTGTTTAATAATTTATTTTTCTGTTATTGGGTTTACATACTAGTTTATGATATATATTCAAATTAAAGATTCTTATTTCTTTTAAGGAAAAGTAGTAATTATTTTTAGGAATGTAGCTTTAATATAACTTAAACTTTTGTCAATATATGTGTGTGGGATATATTATATGTCCATGTGTGTACAGTGCTAATGAAGGCTAGAAAAATATGTTAAATTCCTTGGATTTCAAGTTACTTGGATCCTAGAGACTGATTTTAGGTCCTCTGACTTAGAATAACCCAAGATAAATAGCAAGTATGCTTAATCTCTGCGTCTTTTACTATAAAACTTCAATATATTTTTTCTTTGACAATTTCATACTTTTTTATAATGTACTATAGTTATTTTCACCCATCACCCTTTCTGATATACCTTCCAGCCCATTAACCCATTTTATTTCCTTTAAATACTTTTCTAATATTGTCAGTTTTTCTGTTGGCCAGATTGTTGTTTTGTGATCCACTGAGTTCTACTGGAGCTATCAGTGTGTTACTAAGTTGTGAAGTGTCCACTGAAATTTGGTATATATATATATATATATATATATATATATATATATATATATATATATATATATGTAAAAAACCGAAGATGGTTATTACCCCTTCCCTAGAACTCATGACTTATTAAAAGTTCAGAAAAGAGATGTATGGTCCAGGTCCTACCAATCTATATTAGACTACAACTTTTTTTTAAATGTACAATGCAATGCAGTTTTTTAAATATTTATTTATTATTTATTTATTTATCTATTTATTTATTTATTATGTATACAATAATCTGTGTGTATGCCTGCAGGCCAGAAGAGGGAACCAGACCTCATTACAGATGGTTGTGAGCCACCATGTGGTTGCTGGGAATTGAACTCAGGACCTTTGGAAGAGCAGGCAATGCTCTTAACCACTGAGCCATCTCTCCAGCCCCAAGACTACAACTTTTAAATATAGTCACAATACCATTTTTATTTAAGAATCTTCAGTTTTTAAATATTTTTCCTTTCTATTTTATCTTTCCTTTTTATTTTATGTTTGCCTTTTTATTTTATCTTCTATTTTGTTAAATTAACACACAAGGTGTGAGACATCATAATGGAATTTTCAATCAAAATATTTGTTTTAGATAATTACAGATGTCAAACTGAGAGCTGAGGGGCATCTGAAGGGAGTCTCTATTGTGCTCTTGGGGACCAGCCCCCAGCAGCACAGGGCTCAAAGGGAATCCTCAGAGTCTGAAGATTTTAATCTGAGGAGGTTAGAGGAAAAGACACTCACACACTCTCTTGATGGTTTTTTGCATACCTTCCCATAATTTATTTATTTGTTTTTGTATTCTGATTCTGTTTTCTATATTCTCTCTGTTTTTAATCTCTGTCCAGAAATGTCCCATAAGTCTCTCTTGATAGTTCCCTTCTTCCCAACACTATATTTTACTCTTAATTCTCTCATTTCTGATGTTTTCCTAATTCCTACTCTCTCATTCTTAATGTTTTCGTTCTAATTTTCCTTCTTGATGTTTTTCTTATAAGTCATTTTATCTCTATCTTTATTCTTTTCCTTACAGTTTATAGACCCCTGATGTGTGATTCCCTCTGTATGCTGTGAATATATTTTATTACCATTGATTAATAAAGAAGCTGCTTTGGCCTATGGCAGGTAAGAATAAAACCAGTTTGGAAATCCAAACAGGAATATACAGAGACATTTGGCAGAGTCAAGTTGATACAATATAGCTTTGAAGGAGAAAGATGCAAGAAACTTACAGTAGGCCACAGCTTTGTTATGACACATAGACCCATAGAAATGGGTTAGTTGAAGATATAAGAGCTGGCTATAAATATGCCGGAGCCATTCACCAAACAGTGTTGTAATTATTTAGTATCTGTGGGATTATTTGGGTCTGGATGACTGGGAAACCAATGCACAGTTTTCTCTTACAGACCCAAGCAAAATCTTTCAGATAATATAAATACAATGTGGTTGCATTCTATTTTTCAAGAATTACAACAATGAATAAAAAATAAATAATAGTAAAAATCTTGCATGTTTTCTGTATCCCTCAAATGACTAACATTTTACTTATTATAGTAGAAAATCAAATTATCCCAAGAAGCCACATATATTCACACCCAAGCAAATTCTTATAGATTAACAGAGTGTTAAACAAACAAGATATTCTTTTGCCGATAGACTGGGTTCTATGGTTACAAAGAAAGGACTAATTATTTTATTACTTACCCTGAAAGTTAATATTATGAGTAGTCTTAAAGGAATCACAAATCTAAACCTTTATATTTGAAAAAGAATCAGTCAGCTCTACTTTAAATCCTTAGAGTTCTTACAACCTCATCAATAGTTCTTTATATCAGGAGACTGAAGGCAAAAATGGGTATAGGGAATTAATCATTACCTTTGGTCATCAACCCTAGCAAGAAAGACACAACAGATAGTGATAATTTGACTTTTTAAATTTTTTTTAAATTTATTTATTTTTATATCGTTTGCTTTATATGTATGAGTGATGGTGTTGAGTCTTCTAGAAGTGGAGTTACAGATAGTTGTGAACTGCCATGTGGGTGCTGGGAGTTGAACTCCGAACCTCTTAACTGCTGAGCCATCTTTCCAGCCCCAAGAAAATTATTTTTAAAGTTCATAAATTAATCCTTCAGGATTATTTCCATGACTTACCTGTCCTCTCTATAGATATTTTAGTTTATTTCTTTTTTTTCATATTCTTTTATTTTTCATTCAAAAATTTACACTTCCTCCCCTTCTCCCAGTCCCCTCCAGCTCCCCCACTTTCCCTCCTCCCTCCCACTGCTTCCTTAAGAGGGGGCAGGGTACCCTGCCCTATGGGAAGCCCAAGGCCCTCCCCACTCCATCCCTGACTAGGAAGGTGTGCTTCCATATAGACTAGGTTCCCAAAAAGCCAATACATGCAGAAGAGATAGGTCCCAGTGCCATTATCCTTGGCTTCTCAGTCAGCCCCCATTGGCAGCCACATTCAGAGATTCCGGTTTGATCATATGTTCATTCAGTCCTGGTCCAGCTGGATTTGGTGAGCTCCCATTAGATCAGGCACACTGTCTCAGTGGATGGACCATCCCCTCGCTGTCCTGACTTCCTTGCTCATCTTCTCGCACCTTCTGCTCAGTCCATTGCTCTGATGTGAATGTGGGCCTATGTCTCTATCTCTATCCATCGGACGAAATTTCTATGGTGATGATCAAGATATTCATCAATGTGACTACGGGACAAGGCTAGTTCAGGCACCCTCTCCTCTGCTGTCCAAGTACCTAGCTGGGGACATCCCTGTGGACACCTGGGATCCCCTCTAGAGCCAAGTATCTTGCCAGTCCTAAAATGACTCCCTTAATGTAGCTATCTTATTCCCTTCTCCAATATCCATCCTTCCTCCATCTCCACCCTCCCACTCCCCCAAGCTTTTTTTTTAAGTTAAAAAAAAACTTGTTTCCTGATGTTAAAGAGTTCCACACTCAACTATGTGTCTTTCTAAAACTTTAGATTGGCATTTTTGTGTTTTTTCCTTAAAGCTATTTAACAAAAATATTATAGTCTAACTTTAGGTTAGTTTTAAAGATTTGTTTCAGATATTATGTAGTCAAAAATATGTTAACACATCTCCCAATATTAAAGTTAAAAGAATTTAAGCTATATGTGCTACTGGTACTCATTTTTTTTCTTAATCATTACCCTCAACCACAGTCTACACATATTCTCAATAGAAACTTATGTATTCTTGCTGTTTATATAAGCTTTCTTGTTTATATTTTTAATCATCATAACTCTATTCAAAATAACATTATTATTATTATAAATTAGACAGCACATCTTAAACAGAAATCATCTTCATAATAACCCACAGGAATATTGCCCAGTGAGATAGGATGTTTCCATGAGATACACTACATAACAGGCAATGAGGATCTCTGCACACCCGTTCACACCATGCCAGATACCAGAGAAAGATGACAGTACCGAGGAGGTGAATGCACAGCAGAAGCAAAGACACTCTGGAATCTGTGGTCTCAGGGACTTACCTATTTGAGATTTACTCATCAGTGATTTTCCTCATGGTGGGCTGACACTATGAAGTCAACTGCCATCTGTGCTCCTCTGAAATTGCCATAGACAGGTCGCAAACGAAAGATTATCCAGATCAGATTGGACTATGGCTGTATTTATGAGAGATTATTTTGATTGATGATTGATGTGGAAGGGGCAGCATACTGTGAGTGGTATGACCTCTATGCAAGAGTACATAGCCTATTGAAACAATCTAGTTACCTGAGACAGTGAGCAAGCCACTGAGAGAATCAAACAAGTAATGTTTCTTCTTCGTTTTTATCCAGGTCCCAAGATGAGTTTCATCAAGCAAATTCTGTTGGTGATGGCCTATACTCTGGAAAATAAACCCATTCTACCCCAAGGTGCTTTTGATCAGAGCATTTTCTCACAGGAAAAGAAAAGTAAATTTATCTGTTTATTTTAGTGATTCTGCTGACATTTGACATGTTTATACATATATGTATATATATAATTTAAATAAATTTTTAAAATTATATACACTTGTTCACACTCTTCCCCTTTCCCAAGTCTTTTCAGATCTTCTCCTCCTCCCTCCTCTTTTAAGTTTTTTCTCAAAAAAAAAGAAATGAAACATCAAACCCCTCAAAACATAGAAAACAAAATAAAACACTTGAAAAAGAGAACTGTTGTAGGTTTATTGTTGCTGTCTGTTGTGACATCCCCACTTTCCAGGGATCAGGGGTGAGAAGACCCAGAGACAACCACACAGACTCCAAAAGATTTCAATATAAAAGCTCTTTATTGTAAAAGGGTGCGGGGAGGTGGGTATGAGGTTAGGAAAATTAAGCTGCCAAAGGAAAGTTTTTGATCGGTCCTTTTGAAACTGACAGTCACTGCTGGTGTGTTGTGATGGTCCAAGACTGCACATTATTAGTTGCTGTGCTTTTAACCCACTGACAGGTTCTTTTGGCCATTGCTTATTTATTGTGAGTTTGCATGCTCTTGCTTCTCTTTGCGCTATTGTTCTGCCTCATCTCACCCTTTTAATTTATTTTGATTGGGCAACCTAGTGGGAGTTACGGATTGTTATAATCCCACCTTAGGCACCCCTCAGCATTTTAGGCTGTGCCTGTCTTAGGTTGGCTTGACAGAAGGGCTCTTACTCTTCTTTGACTACCAGTCCTCAAAACTTTGGTCCTCAAATGGTCCCAAGAAGTCAGAGGCAAAGGGAAACTTTTAGGAGAACTAAGGCTTTAAATGACCTCTGTAATTGTATTAGCCAAACATTGAAAACTTCCCTTGGAGGTTTTGGTCCAGCATGCTCCATAGCCATCATCACCTGGAGCGTTGCCTTGTTTACCTACTATTGTCAACATCTTTGCTGTAGAAGACACTTAAGCAGAAATATTAAAGCTACCACTACTCTTCCCATAAGGCACCATGCAACAAGTTTAGAGGAGTCTAGCAGGGATTTTATGTGATTCCATACTTGGCCCAAGAATGTAGTAGATAGGTCCAATGGACGAACCCTTGTTTAGTTAAGTTGTGTAGGTTCTGATTAAATGTTTACAGTTGGGCAAGCAAAACCAAACGGGGGGGGGCAAATGAAATTGCTGATGAAGGAGTCTAGCCTTTTCCAGCAAAGGCAAGGATACTGTAACAGTCATAATTGGGCAGTCTACTCTGTGGTTGACTGTTGCTAGCATTATTGGCAACCCTGAGATTAGGTGTGGAATACATGCCAGGCTTGTCCTCTGGACTGTAATAAGTCTTGAAGAGTTTGCATGGTTTCAGAGATGGAATTCTTTTGGAAATTTAATTTTGCAAAATATAGTATTTCATATGCTTGTGTGACATAGTGGCTACCAGAAAAAATATTTATGGCTTGTTATTGGGTCACTTCTAATACCTAAAGGACTGTCAATAACTCCCCTAGTTATACTGATCCAAGATTTTTTTGAGTATAGGCCCTTTACTCATAATTGACTCCCATTATTATTAACACAAAATTAGTTTTATTGGCATCTGTAAAGGCTATAGTGGCCTGAGGGATGACATGTTTTGATGGCATGGCATAATTTTTATCTTTAATTTTAAAAGGGGGAGGGCAGAAAGTTGTCTGTTTTGAGAAAAATTATTATCCATTGTGCCTATACTGAACCTAACAATTGCTTTAAAACAGAATTCCTCTCTAAGGGCTTCTTTTTGCTTTTAAAAAAGGCTTTGCTTATGACAATGTCTCTGCAGTCTATATCTATAACTGTAACTCCTGGGTCAGGCAGCACTTGAGCATCTACTGACTGGCCTGAAGGGCATCAAAGGGCTTATTTTCATAGACTAAACCAGGAAGCTAGTTGACCACATAGAGCATAAGCAATAGAAACTCCCTGTTGCCACATTGGCTTTGGAAGAGGATATAATGGTGTTCTATAATGTTCTTAAGCTAGCTCATAAAGATACCAAAGTCTCCATTAAGGTTGATTCTACTGCTGTTCAAGTGACCTCAGCAGAGAGAACAAATGAATCAGGGCAATCTGTCTTTTTTAAAATGACATCTACTATGCTTCTGAAATCAAAGAGCTCTGGCTAGTGGATGAGAACTAGTTCACCTTAAACATTGCAAGGCAAGGCACACCTCTTAGCTTCATGCACCAGGACTGTGAATCCATTGTTCAGTCTATCATTCATAGCAGGACCTGCTGGGCGCTTCTACATTCCCATACCAAATGATAGTCCTTTTGGCATTTAGGGCATTAGGTATGTGAATGAGCCCTGAGACAATCCCTACTTAAGTGGCCAGACTGTCCACCTCCCCAACAAGTATCATCTGGCAGGCCGAATTATTGTCCTTGTCAAGGAAAGGTGGCCAGGAGATGTCACAGCAGTCAAATTCACTCACACACTCAGAAATCACAAAAAACACTAAAGTTAAAGCCATAATATAAATGAAAAGGACCTGGTGAAGATATGTACAGGTTCTGTGCATGCTGTTTTAGCCTCTGTGAGTTCATATGAGCTTTGATCATGTTGATTCAAAGGTCATGGTTTTCTTGGTGTCCTCTATCCCCTCTGGTTATTACATATTTCCCACCTAACTTTCCTCTGGTATCACTGAACTAGAAGAGGTGGTTCACTTAAAACCTGAGAGTTTGAGAAGGAGTTCTAGGCATAAGAAAAAAGGGTAAAGCATGACTTAATGCCATGGTTCCTTTAAGAGAGGCTTCCCTGATTCAGCAGTAGCAGAAAAAAAGACATGTGGTTTTGAAACAGCAGCCTCCTGGGTTGTACTGCCAGTGCGAACTCTGAATTTTTTGGGAGGCCAAACATTTGAATGGGGTTTGTAAGCAGCATTCTTAGTGGCAGCATGGGCCAAATGGTTATCTGAGTTGAGGTAGTAAGGACAGCTCCCACCCGGAAGTCTCAGAGGCAGTGAATAGACTTTCACTTCCTCCATGTTGGACTGGGCAGAGCAAGCAGGCAGGGCTGTATTTTCCCTAGCAATGCCATTGCTTAGATTTTTAAGGAATAATTAACATTTTAAGAAGCTGTCCTGGTCAGAAAAGTATTACAGACACATAATAAAGACAAATTCAGTTGGAAAAGACCTCTAAATGGGTCACAGTGTGGAATAAATGTACCAAGGTTTGGGAGAAAAAGAAAAAGAATATAGACAGTTATAAAAAGAAGTAAATGGTTTAAAAAAAACGGTAAAGTTATAAAGAGACAGACTACAGACAGTCATAGTTTCAAAGGAGTAAAGAAAAATAAGCGATGTAAAGATAGAATATACACAGAGAATCTGGATTATGTATATTATTGTGTTTTCTTTGAAATTTTTGATAGTGAAGGAGCTATGTAATCAACATATATACTCTAAAGGTATCTTGTCTTCAACATTTGGGTCTAAGAATATGTTGCTTTGGAAAAGAGGTTCTGCTTTTGTTTCCACAGATGAGAGCCTGTGAATTCCTTTTAGACTAATGTGGTTTGATGGACCAAGACCTCCCAAAAGGTTGCTGTGAACATCCTCAAAAACTTCACCAAACAAAAAGCAGGAAGCCGTTTGGAAAGAAATATATCCAAATTCCCAAATATTATTTATAATTTTTTAATTTAAAGGGGGATATGCTATAGAGATTTGCATTCATATGAATCTTATTTTATTGATATAAATTTTAAGTCAATTTTGTTATATGTATATTTCTGCTACTAATTAAGTATTGTGATTGTGCTGTTCATTTAAAAATGTAAAGTATAATTAAGAAATATTGGTTAATAGATAATCATCTATAATAGTCAAGCCTGTAGTCAGGTTAGTTAGGTTTTCTAGATATATAGAGATATATTTCAATTAGATAGGTATTCCTCAGATCTCTCAAAGACAACAGAATATGGAATTTAAAATATTTAATAGCTTAGGACTTTTCATGGCATGAGACACATCCTCTATTGGCAGCACAAATCTACTTCAAGAGGATGATGGGCATCGAAGAGGCTCCTTATGGAATTTGCTAGCCATTTGGGCAAGAAACTGCTCTTGCCTGGACTATTTAACTGGATATGCAGGACCCACAGAGAAATGACTGCTGAACTTGCCTAAAGGTTCCTGCTTCATGAAAGAGTCTACCAGAAATTCTGCAGGACACAGAAGAAAGTGACTGATAAACTGCCAATGTAGGTGGAACTGTCTTTGAAATTTCCTGCTTCATGGAAAAGTCTGTTGGATACTATGTGCCTGTCCACTGAAGATTGGATGCCCCAATGGTACAGAAGAACCTTGTGTGACTGTCCAGGCAGGGATATGTGTCTGTCAATTCTAGAATTTTAGAAGTTGCTTACAATACACTTTCTATTTACTTTGGTAATACTATATCATTCTTGGATCTTTGATGGAGTTGAAAAATAGTTATAATTTTCCTTAGCTAAAGTATATATAAATATTATAATTGTAATTTTGCTTAATACCTGTTTTGTTATATGTAATTTTACTATGTTGAAGTAAAAATCTTCCTTCTTATTTGAACAGTAAAGGGGAGATGTGTGATTTCTCTCTGTATGCTATGATTACCATTGATTAATAGAAAAACTGCTTTGAGTCTATGGCAGGGCAGAACAGAACTAGGAGGGGAAAACAAAACTGAATGCTGGGAGAAAGAAGACAGAGACAGGGAAAAGCCATGAAGACCTGCCAGAGACAGGTGTCTGAACGTTACTCAGTAATCCACAGCCTTATGGAGATACACAAATTAATGGAGATGAATTAAATTAAGATATGAGTTAACCAGAAATACACTTAAGCTATTGGCCAAACAGTATTGCAAATAGTATAGTCTCTGTGATTATTTCGATGCTGAGCAGCCGAGAACAAATAAGCAACCCCTTACTACATATACTATTTATTGTTTCTTCTTTCTATGCCCTGTGTTTTAATTTTGTTATGGGTTTCACTCTATTTTTGGTATGATTATACTTGTACATATTCCAGCATTTTTAATGCTGATTGCACTTATGTAGGAACTTGTTGGTAGGTGTTTAACTATTTATTCAGCAAGTGGGCTTGACTACTTTAGAGAATAAGGCTTTCTCTGCACTCTAAAGCATTTGTTATTCTTCAGGGCTTAGACTTGTTGATGTTCATTTGACCAACAATGAATGTATTTTATATATCACACATTGACCTTAGTTTTCTCTGATTTCTCTGTTGAAACATTATTTTGTTAGATTCACACATAGCTAACATAATCCATTAACGGCCAACCAAATTGTTTAGTTTAACACAATGCATAGGAATAAAATTTACTTAACAATCTGACTCAATTAAAATTATGCTTCTCTGAAAAGATAATTTTAAATTGATCTTTGAATGTTTCTAACAACTAGAGAAAGCATCACCCTGTTCTCTTGCTATTTTTTCTTCATGAATTAGCAGCATTAAGCTTAGCTTAGGAAGTTTTCATCAAGCTATGCATTTATTACTATATTTTCATACAAATTTTCCCATCATTTTGATTTCACCAGAGACCTTTACCCTGCGCCTCAACATCCTGTATCAAGTAAAATCAATATCTTTTATTACATGTTCTAAGATTTTCATTCTATCATTTTTAATTCAAAATATTTTAATCAAAGTTCCTAAACTGAAGAATTGGAAGATGTTGACTTTCTTAGAATGGCATTGTTGTTTTATGATTTCAGTACTCAGTAGGGAAGTAATAATTGATTTATCAGCCTACATTGCCCAATACCATTTTGTGAAAAAATCTGGTACTACATTACTAGTGAATCATCCATCATGCCTTGTACAGAAATCCTGCCTTAATGGGGGCTTTTCTGGAGAAGGATATTCCTCCTTTTTTCATCCATACTATTCTAGGACAGAACCACTACACAGGGAGCTAAAATCAGTAAAAATATTTGCTGCCTGAATCTCCCAATAAGGAAATATTTTCCTTTACTTAAACAGTAAAGTAAAAGGATTCTTCTCCTAGTGGCTAAATCCGCCTGGAATTGACCTTCTTGTGTGTATACATAGAAAATTATAAGTGGTGGGGCTCAAATACACAAAATCCCACTGTTCTTCACTACTTTCTGTGTATTTCCCTTAGTAAATATTTATTGACATGGCATTTATCTTGAAAAATTTTTAAGTTTAAATGGTTGATTTTTCTTTGAACTTTAAAACAATCTCTTGGTTGTTTCACTATGGGTCAGATTCATAGAATTCTTAATATTGAAAATGCAGTATTGTTCTAGCATGTGTTATGTTGTGATATGTATCTCTGAAATTGAACTTAGTTTAGTTTTACCAATCTGTAAGAATAAATTGATATGTAAATAATTATATCTGTTTGAATTGTTACCTCAGGCCATACCATACAAATTACTCAAATCTATTTTTAGGAAATCATTCTCTAACACATATGCTTTGAAAATTATTTTAACTATTAAATTTCTCACTGATTTTGAATAACATGGTACAATTGTATCAGTTCATATATCATATCCATAGAAATATGTGGGGGCAGATACGTATATAATTCTAAGGAACATTAGTGCTGGAGCTTATGACTGCTTCACATTGATAAAGTTATTATTTTAGTTACTGCTATGAAGAGATACAATGACCATAGCAACTCTTTTAAAGGAAAATATTTAATGGAGGTTGGCTTACAGTTCATGATAATAATGCAATTATTATCATGGTGGGAAGCAAGGCAGCATGTAGGCAGATGTGATAGTGAAGAGGTAGCTGTGAGTTCTGCATCTTTATTTATAGGCAACAGGAAGAGACTGTCAAACCGGGCATGGCTTGATCATATATAAGACCTCAAAGAATGTCTCCATCATGACACACTTTTTCCAACAAGGCAACACCTACTTCAACAAGGCCACACCTCCTAATACTGCTACTCCTATAGACTAAGCATTCAAACCCATGGGTCTATGGTGGCCATAACCTATTTAAACCACCACAGTTGTTTTACTTATCTACAGAAAAGACATATTTAACATGTCATTTTCTAAATCATTTCATATAAAACTTCTAAATTCTTTTGAAGGTGCCTGCCCTAGGATCACCCCGAATCTATAAGTAAAATTGATAATAACTACTAAATGAAAAGATTTTATGCATTGTACCTGGAAATCTTTTAATCAGTGACTATAAACCATAATTTATTCAGGCACTGTTTTCTATTCCTTGAAATATAGGAGTTTTTAAACAAATTTTCAAGTAGTTTGACTTAAAGATTATATAAAGACTCCAATTTCCATAATGA
The DNA here is from genome assembly GCA_004026605.1 of Ondatra zibethicus. NCBI lineage: Eukaryota > Metazoa > Chordata > Mammalia > Rodentia > Cricetidae > Ondatra > Ondatra zibethicus. The sequence goes on along the minus strand of PVIU01014588.1, from coordinate 23,251 downwards.
AAAGAGTTTATGTAACCAGATGGTGCTGTCAACTGGACAGAGAATCAATTTGATTCAGACTTGAGCTTCATAATCTCAGTTTGAACAGTTTTTAATTACAGAAAAGATAATTTTCCTGTGGTATTTTTGGGGTGTATATTTGTTTCAGGTGAAGCTTAACACTTTCCTTAAAATAAGATGAAACAATAAATAGCAAGTCTTGAACATAAATCAGTATTTTCATTGTATAATAGTGATTCAATAGCAATTGGATAGATCTAGTCAAGAACAAGAGACAAAGGAGAATGTTTTCATTTCTAAGCCAATTATTCAGATGTTCTATTTTATTCAGCAATAAATAAGCATAAATATGCTTCCAAAATACATTAAACAGGGTTATTTGAGTGATAAACATTACTTTACTGACATATATAACACTTCTATGTATTCTAAGAAGATATTTAAAATTAAGGGATATGTTCTTTAGATTTCAGCTTTGTTCATTTTCCTTTTAATTCATAAGAAGGACTATTTAGGACAATTATATTTGAATTATAATCATAAAACAGATCATATATCACAGACAGAAAGTCCATAATAACATTTTGCATTAGAAGTAGTTCTTGATTTCTGGATGAAGTAATTGAGGACCTGATAGCTATGTTAATTTCTTGTGCTCATTAGACCACTGAACGTTTGTCTAGGAATTTGAATGTGACTCTGCTCTTCCTATTCCTGTAGTGTCAATGAATGGACTGTTAAACAGCCAGGTGTGGAGGCAAGTAGGTGAACTGACAAAGCTTTGGTTTGGGTTTCAGTTTTTGTGTTTGTTTTGTTTGTTTTGTTCTGTGTTATTTATCCACAAATTTTAATGGTATATTACTCTCAAGATTCGTGATAAATCTGAAAACAAGAGAAGGCCAGTTCAGGGAACCCCTCGACTATTGCTATGAGTTGTCACTGGGGTCATCCTTTTGGTTTCCTTGAAGTTTCCCTGGCACCAGGGTTCTCCCTAACCCCATAATGAAACTGTCTATCAAAGTATCTCTTTCATTGTTATCCCTTTCAGTCCCTCCCCCAAATGGGCTACCTTGATACCTCATGTCCCTGTTTCCCAACCCCTCCCTTCAACCCCCTCGTGTCTCTAGTTTACCCACGAGATCTCTTCCATTTCCCCTTTCCAGGGTGATCCATGCATCCCTCTTAGGCCTTTGTCTATAATCAGTTTTGTAACTACCTTATTTGTCATTTTAAAACCTTTACCCAGTAACTGAAGAAAGCATATGCAGAGATTCACAGCTAAGCACTGGGCATAGCTTTGGTTGTCCCATTGAAGAGAGGGAAGAGGGACTACGTGAGCAAGGGGAGGGGCGTCAAGGTCATGATAGAGAAACTCACAGAGACAACTGACCCAAGCTCCTGAGGGCTCATGAGCTCTAGAATGACTGCTAGGGAGCCAGCATGGAACCGACTTATGCACTCTGCATGTGGGTGACAATTGTGAAGCTCGGTCTGTTTTGGGGGCCCTAGTAGTGGGACCGGGATTTGTCCCTGGTGCATGAGCTGGCTTTTCATAACCTATTCCCTATCAGCTTTGTTGCAGGGTGGGGAGGCTTTACCTTTACTGGGGAGTTCATGGGGGCAGAAAGGAGGTGGGAAAGGGAACAGGAGGAGAGAAGGAGGCAAAACTGTGGTTGGTATATAAAATAAAAATTTAAAATTAATAAATATATTCAAGATTAATATTTAATACAATATATTTGTAAGCACAAATCAATAAACATATGCCAACATTTTCAAGTAAGTAACATATTATTTCTAATTATTCCCTTTGCCCACAGATACATTTGCATGATAATGGGTATTCACATTTTCAACTTATACTCTAGATTTCTTTACTTGGCCCTAAATTTTGATGCATACTGGAACTAAAGTAAAGATGTGACTACACATTTTTGAGCCTAATTTTTCTCATCCATGAAGTGTTACCTTTAGTTCCTGCTTGAAAACTTTGCAATAGGCATGCTTAAAGACACAAAGAGCTTGGCAAACTGGAGATATATAAACACTAAGTACACAACTTGTAATTATAGTTGTTTTTCTTATTTATATTCACTGTTAAATATAGACATTTATGACATATGAATGTATAGATAAATTCAAGCATAAAGATATAATCTGGGCAAAACATGACTATCTAACAATAAAGCAGTATTTACTCTGTCTATAGTGCTTTCTACAGAACTGTAGTAATCTCTAAAATCATGGGAGTGGAAGATTTGCTTATTAGACTTAATTTTGTTTGGAATCACTTAGGATATTAAGTAGAAAAAAGTATTTGAGATGCTGGGATTTGGAATATACCTTTGAATTTGAAAACCAGAAAGATGAGAGGTTATAAACAAGAATATTCTTATGTTTAGCTCCAGAAGTAAGTAACTATTCAGCTCTTTTACATGTCCTCAACAAATTGTTATTCTTAAGAGCAAATGAATTAGATAAACAACATTTTAACTAACATTGCAATATAGCATGAAGGAATATTGTGTTATCTGTATTTTAATCTCTATTTCTTTTATATTTATATACACATGCAAATATATATGTATACACATGGATAAAAGAACTATCTATCAGGCTGATTGTAAAAGCAAAGTATGCAAATGCTATAAGCAAATTCATTACTGTGTTTGCTAATTTGGAAAACTGAGTATTCATTTATAACATCTAATCATTTGAAAGACAGTTTAGACATTGCAGGCATATAATAAATAAGTGTACCTTTTCCAGTGAGCTAATATATTTCAGAAAACAAAACTCAAGAGAAAATTAACTCTTTTCTCAGTGGAAACACATTTAATTAAAACATCAAAGTTTTTTTTAATGTTGTCAACCTTCTCATTGAAATAGTTAGTGGCATGTTGGGAAGAGAAATGATGATGATGATTGAGGCCCAGGTGACCAAGTCTCACTCCTTGGAAAGTGGAGTAGGGAGGGTGGAAGGCAAAGATGAGGAGAGAAGGGCAGGGTAGAGGAGAACTTGAGGGAATGGAATTCCAGGTAGAGGAAGGACAGAGATGAGAGCAAGGTAATGCCGCAAAACAATCCCACACCAGTTTAGAAATTATTATTAAAAGGGGTTATTTATTGGAGGGGGGAAAACTTACAGATCAATGTCCCAAACTACAGCCATCTCGTCGCGAATAGGAAACAGAGAGTCTAGCAGTCTGAACAGGAGCCGGAAGCAAGAGAGCAAGAGGAGGGCTGCTGCGGCTTTTTAAAATGAAAGAGACCACATCCCAGTGGGCTGGTATCTTAAAGGCTATTAACTGAAGGAGCAGAAGGAGCTCCTGCAGCAGCAACAAAAGAGATAATTTGGTTGAGGGAACCATTATGGGGCTAGCAAGAAACCTTGAACTAGAGAATTTCCCAGGAACCCACAAGGATGACCCCTGCTAAGAGCCTACACAATAGAGAAGAGGATACCCAAAAGGCTTTGCCCTATAGTCAGACTGATGAATATCTTAAATGTCACCAGAGAACCTTCATCTAGCAACTGATGGAAACAGAGGCAGAGACCCACATCAGAGCACTGGACTGAGCTCCCAAAGTCCAGTTGAAAGGTAGGAGGAGTGAGCATATAAATATGAGTAAAGAAGTCAAGACTATGATGGGTTCCCTAATGAAACAGTTTACCTGAGCTAATGGGAGCTCACCAAATTCAGCAAGACAGAAAATGAAACAGCATAGGTCCAACCTAGTCCCCCTGAACGCTAGTGACAATTGTATGGTTGGGCAGACTGTGGGGCCACAGGCAGTGGCACCAGGATTTATTCCTGTTGCTTGTACTGGCTTTCTGGAAATTTATTCTCTTTGGATGAATACCTTGTTCAGCTTAAATATAGTAGGAAGGGACTTAACCTTCCCCAACGCAATGTTGCTTACCCTCTCTGAGAAGTGGATGGAGGTGGGGAGTAGGTGAAGGAAATAGGAGGAACAGAAGGAGTGGGATCTGGGTATGTAAAATGAAAAAAAGATAGCTTGTTTTCTTTTTAAAAAATAGAAAGGAAAATCTTGTTTGCAACAAGATATAATCAGTATCTTATTGTTGCTGAACTATAGAAGAAGTTCAAATATGTTCCTACTAAAATAATTTCAACTTTGATCCCAATAATTTTTAAATTTAAAAATTGTTTATTATGATTATTATTACACATATTGAAAGTATAATATAAAGAAATAAGGAAAGAATAAAAATTAGATTAAAAGTTTGCCTTTCTGGAGTTTGCTTTTAAAGCCATAATTCTACTGCGGATTTATTGTGGGTTTGAGGTCTTTTTGTTGTTGTTTGCTTTTTTGTTTTTATTTTTGTTTTTCTTGCTGTTAACTCTCAGTGCCCTAAATACATGACAAAAATACCAGTTTTTACATTACTGTACATTAGAGTTGCAATATATATATATCTTGTACATAGTTGGTAAACATAGATTCTGAAAGTACAAAAAATATTTAAAATGTTCCATGTTACTATACAAAAAAGTGAGAAAATTGATATTTCAGCATAAATCTAAGACACACAGTATAATGTCCTTGCGAGCCTACCTATAATGTTATGCTGATGTGATACATTGACAACAGGAATAGGATAAATTTATGAAATTCTATGAGCAAAACTTTTAATTTATGAATACTTTTATTTAGATAAAGAAACGATAATCTCTATTCCTCTCTGTTTCTTGTACACACACACACACACACACACAAACAATCGCACACAGTCTATTGATAGAACTGCTTTGTAATTGTTTAATGGAATGTTTTTAAAAATGAACTGACAGCATGATGTTCAGAGACAGATTCCAATGGAAAGAAATAAAATTCACTCTGTAATTTTAGTAATAAGACATAGGTTTTCAATTTTTATTTAAAAATGTTTTATGTTCTATCTATTTTAATCCTGTTCTTTGCCTTCTCCTATATCCTGTGCATCTTCCTCACCTCTATGCTCTGCCAGCTTCATGTTCTCTCTCTCTCTCTCTCTCTCTCTCTCTCTCTCTCTCTCTTTCTCTCTCTCTCTCTCTCTTGCCCTTTCTCTGTGTATATGAGTTTGTGTGTGTGTTTGTGTTTGTCTATTATAAAAAAATCAGAACAACACCAGCAAAAACAAAAAACAAACTCTATCAAGCTGGACCATCATGGCACATACCCTTAATCTCAACAGTTGGAAGACAGAGGCAACCTGATCTTTGTGAGTTTAAGGCAAGCCTGGTCTACAGAGCTGGTTCTGTGCCAAGACTACACAAAGAAAAGAAACACTGTCTTGAGAAAACAAAACAAAAGTAAAATAAGACAAACTAAAGGAGGTTTTTAAAATCCACAAAAGATAAACAGGCAAAAAAAAATGAAAGAAAAGAAAACTAATAAGCCAATAAAGAACAAAACAAAAATTGCATGAAGTTCACTTTGTGTCAACTACTTCTGGTCAAGTAGTGTGGTCTGGAGTGTGGTTAATATTTTCAGTGACACCCCATTGGAAAAACTAATTTTCTCATTCCCAGCAGGTATCCCTCACAAATAAAATTCTTGATTAATGGTAGGATTTTTGTCCATATCTCAGTGTTGTAATTTTGTCCTGTTTGAGCCTCTGCAAGACTGTGTGTATTTACAGTATCTATGATTTCATATGCACATCAATACTTTTGTGTCTGTATGATACTTATTCAATGGCATGATCTACAATCTCTGGTTTTTATATACTTTCTGTTCCTCTACCTTAGAGAGCTCTGATCTTAGGACGAAAAAGGTTGATGAAAAATTAATCAGTTGTGAATCTCTGCATTAATTAATTACCATTCCCTGGAAGACAACTGCTCTCTGATGTGCACTGAGGGATCCTGTGTTCTATGGATATATCAGTATTTTATTAGGAGTCATTTTTTATTTCTATAATCTTTACCTGGATAAATGCACTTTACTCCCCAAGACTTAGGATCAGTCTAGACACAAATTCTTGGCCACATTATCAGTGGCAGGCATGGTTTCTATCTCATGGAATGGGCTTTAAATTCAATCACAAAATGGTTGCTTGCCTAAATAATATTTGTGCAATATTTTTACCAATAAGTCTTGTGAGCAAGACCCTGTTGTAGGGTTTTATTGATAGGCAAAATTTATCATTTCTTTTCTCCTCTGGTATCATGTACTTCTTAGCACCAAGAAGACTAGTTAGTAAAGGTAAATAAAGCTTCTTGCTGGGACTCAGCTTGATTTATCCATAATCAATGAAATAAATGTGTCTTCAGCAGTAGGGCCTTAACATCAGGATGATGACTTTTGCAATAGCCTTTGTTGTCTGGGGGAGTCTAAGGTAACCATTTGTGTATTCCTCCCCAGAACCAGCTTATCCTAGAAAGACTTAGCAGACACTAATGAGGGATTCTCCATAGCTATATAAATGGAGACTCTGTTATAGTCTTCACTGTTTTCCACCTGAAAGGGAAAAGAGTTGCCACATGAAAGGGAGAAACTGGACATTACAGTGCCTTATTCTGATGCCCCTTGTGGGCGAGGCTACATTGTAAATGTGTCATCTGGGATCAAGCACGGCAGAGCTAAACTCCTTAAGGTGAAGGTTATTTGGCTCAGGTGACAGTCATCTATGATATTCTTTGGTATGTTATATCTCCAGGATTCAGTCTCATGTAATATCGAACATGAAGTGTATAAAATTATGTACATTGGATGATATAAATGTTTGCTTTATCCCAAATATATATATTCTATTTAAGTTTATCAAGACTTCCTCTCGGGTTCAAAAATAATAAACCAACACTTTTAAAAGAAACATTGCAGGTGTTTCAATCTTTCTAAGACTGCATACTAGTCAACTTTTTATTGAAAACAAATATTTCAAAAATTTGTTTAAAGTGAAGAAATATTTATTTTGGTGCACTGTTGGCTTTCAGAAGTTTTAGTCAGGGACACTTTTAAGTGGAACTAAATGAGTAGACCATCACGTTAGCTCATATTTTGGAAGAAACAAATCATCTCAACACATGGCTCCCAGAAGCAGACAGAATGAGACAGAAGTCAGGGACAAAGTAGCATTCTTTGAAGGTGTGTCCTAATAACCTACCTCCTCCTAGTAAGGCACAATCAAATTAAGAAATTAGCTAATCCATTCTTCAAGGCTTTTTGATGAAATGATTTTTAAGATTTCCTACCTCTGAGCTGAAGTGCTGGCACAGGGAGTACAAAACCTCTAACACATAAGCTTTTGGAGAGATTTTAAGAAATAATAAAACAGACAAAGTAGAGGTTACTCAGTCATTTGAAAATGCATCTCTACTGTCCTTAGCCTCAATATATGAAATGCACTACAGTAGTAGCCAAAAAGTTGATAAACATGGATGTTGGACAAATATTCTTGGTGGTATTCATTCCGTTTAATAATATGGATTGAAATATCTTAATATTATGGATTGAAAAACAAGGGTAAAGTAACAATAGTTAAGGGTAACCTAAACAATATGGAAAAGTCAAAGTCAAACACATTTATCTTATTTCACTTTGTTATCCAAAGCATAGATACATGTTTTTTCACTAAAAAGGAAGTTATTTTAATTGCTATATAATAAGAAAAGGACTTTTGAAGTTTACATGAAATAAATAAATAGCAGATGTTGTTTAATGACTGAGTTCTAGAACCAGAAAAAAAAATAGGCAAAAACACCCTGAAGTGCTACTACTTTTTATACACGCATTTTCTCAAATATAAGAGAAAAAATGTCAAGAATCAGATTAAAGATGTCTGACCTCCTTTTCGCCTTTAACTGACCCTAAGATCATAGTGTTGACATGCTGAAGCTCAAGCTGAAGATGAAATCTCCAACACTTTTTAACCCAATCTCATAACAAATTTTCTCTATGTTTATGATCTGGCCATATTGAGATTTCCACAGTCCTAATTTTCAGGAATATAATATTTAACCTTGATTTTAAATCACGGTCATTTATATTTCTATTTTGATTTAGATATCAATTTTTATTTTTGTTTCATCTTAAACATCAGCATAATTTAGATTCTATATAATATACTATCCGTTAATTGCATAGCACTTATGATTTTTGATTATATATTGATGTGCAGTATGTCTAAAAATCTTTGCTGTAGGTTGATTAAAACACCAGAACACTATGTCCAGGAGGACTGTTTATTTTCATCCTTCACATAGTCCTAAGAAACAAAACAATATTATGAAGTCAACACAATCCCTACTTAGTAAGAGATGTCAATATCTTGCCCTTCTTGGGAGTGTGTAGTTCCTTGAATTCTTGATATAGTCATTTAGTTATCATGTTTGATATCTAAAAATTGGTTAAAAATTATATATAAACCACTTATTTAGAGCAAGTGATTATCATCATTTCCTGATTCCAAATGTCCACTCATTGCCTCAACTTCTAGTTACACACATTTATACTCAAAAATCTTCCAATTTTTGAGATACTACAAATTTTGGCTTTCAAATAATTTGCCAACTGATCCATTTCAGGTTTACCATCTTTTAGAAAGAGTGTTTTATACAATATCTTAGTTAAACAACTTTGTTTAAAAAGGACAGTTTTATCATTCAGAACAATTTTATTTTTATCATAAAACAGCACCACTCCTCAAATATAAGACATAAGGACAGTGGAGATATTAAGAATATAGGATAAGATAAACGTGTCTATGAGTGGTCTTTATAGTGTTTGTTAAAAATAAAATCTTCACTTCTGTGGCAAAGGATTTTTAAGATAATCCAGGTGATACTCCAGTAAAACAGTAAGGAATTCTGATTGACAAGCTCATGGTTCTCCTAAAAGTGCCTGTCTTTAAGAACTTTATATCAAGTGGAATGCTGCTTGATAACGTAGGATATCATTTACACCTCCATTATCACTGAAATTTGAAGTTGATGTTCCACACTTTTACTCCAAAGTTATCTAATAGAAAACCACAAAGAATGCTATGTTGAAGAATAATTATGTATTATTCCTTCAGACTGAGAATAATAGATCAGTTTTAAATGAAAAATGACAATTAATATACTACATTTTGACACATTTTATTCAAAATTGAATGTCTTCACATATCTGCATTCTTAATGACTTTTCTAAGAAATAAATGTCTCACATGAAGGTCAAAATAAAAGATAAGAGAAATTCGGGCTCATTAACATCGCGAACATTTCTAGTGCCAATTTAATTAAAGATCATGGAATAAATTGTGTGGTGTTCCTGAAAAATCTACTCTTACAAAATCCTGTTTGCATTTATATCTCTACTTATTACTTGAAAATTTAATTCACTGTGTGTTAAATTTTTCATAAGGTAGAGGATGTTGAATACACAAATGAGCAAATGATATAAAATATGAAAAGCTGAATTTGTAGTACATGTATAGAGAGATGAGAGGAAGATAGATGATAGATTGATAGAGAAATTTAATATTTCATAACAAGAGGCAGGAAAAGAAGTAGAAATATTAAATTTGAATAGTTATCCCAAAATATAGTATTTGATAATGCAGAGTGATTAGGCTAATTTAACTAACCAGAATAAAAAAGTTTGTATCTTCAAAGTTCAAAGTGCTTTATGGAAATCAACATCTGAAGAGGAAGTAGTCATGTTATTTTCAATCTTATGTAAGCAAATGCAATAAAATAATGATTATGTCTCTCTTGTTGGCAGTCTCAATGACTCATTTATTAGATGGGGCAGACTTGTCATGTGACCGACTAATAGTGAAACATGAATTAGAGTTTATTTAGGTTCTATTTATGGGGAATGATCCCTAACATTTCTTTTTAAAATATGAGTTTTCTGGTACTTCTCTTTTCTTTTCTTGAGGAGATAAGGAAGACAGTGGAGAGTTATGAATAATCTGGAAAAGACACACAAGAAGACATGCCTCACACTTTAGAAAACTTAGTACAAGGAGTTGACTACCAAGTGCATCCATAAACATATACTTCAAAAGAGGATTGAAGAGTTGAAGAATCCCTTCCATAGGCACAAAGAAAGGACAGCCCATCTACCCTTTGGTGTAAACACCTTTGATAATAAACACACTTATTTTGGAATTTTGTATTTCTTTGAAATTCAGTTGTTTTTTGTTTTTTATTGAATTACACTTAAGGATCATATTAACAAATCTATCCCCAAGTTTGCCTATGGACAAGAGATACTTTTATTGTTGACCACGTCTCCAAAAGTGAGATTTTGAGGATGAAAGTAGAATTAAATATCATTGTGAAATTTTCATTGGAAAAGTTTGACAGAAGAGTTTATTTCTGTCCTTTACCAACACTGTGGGGTACAGAAAATCACCATTTTTATTTTTTCAGATTGTAAAGAACTTATGCAAATATGTACAACTTCAACAGGAATCCTCAGCTGCAATAGAAACCTTTCTTTTATTTATTTGCTTGTTTTGAAACTGACATTCAAGTTTCTAGGCTCATGTAAAATTGACAAGCATAAACTCCTGATTCCCCTCTCTCCACCTCTTAAAACATGATTGGATTTATGAATTGTTGGAAACTGAATTCAAATCTTCAGGCACAGTGGGCAAAAGTTCTACTACCTGAGCTATGTACCTAGGCTAAGTCTCTCTGTTTTATTCTCATTTATGACAGAAGGTGCAATGGTGCCTTGCTTTAGAAAACTGATCAATAGATGTGTCTCATTCTGAATGTTTACCATCATGTGAGCTTATTGTGTCATCATGTCACTTTAAAGTTTCAAATAAATTTGATTTCATTGTCAATTTCTAAGTGAATAATAATAGAGTATGCAGAACAGACAAAATAGAGATTAAAAGCAATGACCACCTCCCCCAAAAAACATATCTATTTAAGACCTCTCTGCCTTTTATCAGGGGACAACCTCCTTTTTATATCATTACAGAGATTTTTATTAACCCACATTTATTTATTTATTTATTTTGCATATTGATTACACTTTCCCCTCCCTCCTTCCCTACCTCCTCTAGTCCCACATTCCACTTCTCTGTTTCTGTTCAGAAGGTACCAGGCCTCCCACAGTTGTCTACAAAGAATGGCACATCAAGTTACAGTAAGACTAAGAATCTCCCCTTGTAAGGCAATTCAGTTTGAGGCATAGGTTCCCAGGAGCCAGCAAAAGGATTAGTAAAAGCTCCTCATTCCATTGTTAAAAGTACCACAAGTAGATCAAGCTATTCTGGTGTAGGAGATCCCACTGTTTATGTGTTGCTTTCACTGGTTGAATAAAGAAACTGCCTTGGCCTTTTGATAGGTCAGCACTTAGGTAGGTGGAGTAGACAGAACTGAATGCTGGGAAGAAGGACAGACAGGCAGATGCCATGAATCTCCTGCCTGAGAAGGATGTAGGTTAGAATCTTGCTGGTAAGCCACAGTCACGTATTCTATTAAATACACACATTTAATAGAAATGGGTTAATCAAGATGTGAGAGTTAGCCAATAAGAGGCTAGAGCTAATGGATCAGGCAATGATTAAATTAATACAGTTTCTGTGTGATTATTTCAGGTGTAAGCTAGGCGGCCGGGATGAAAAGCAGACCTGCTCCTCCTGTAATGCTACACAACTGTCACACAAAAGTAGATGGTATAGTTTGGTCACAGGCAGACTCTCTGGTTGTTGGTTCAAAATCTGTGTGGTCCCATGAGCCAGATAGTTTCTGTGGGTTTTCTTGTGATGTCATTATTCCCTTTTGCTCCTACAATCCTTCCTCCTCATCTTCAACAGGATTCATCAAACTCAGCCTAATATTCAGTTTTCTGCATCTGTATCCATCAGTTATTGGATGGAGGGAGGCACTCTAGTGACAGCTGGAGTAGCCACCAATCTGATCACAGGCAATGGCCAGTTCATGCTACATATCCACTATTGCTAGGAGCCTTAGGTGGGGTCATCCTTGAAGATTCATGGGGTTTCCCTTGCATCAGGATTTTGTTTGATCCTGAATTGCTATCCCTTTCCCGTAATCTCTTTCAGTTATCTCCCCTTGCATCCAACCCCAACCTGATCCCTCGTGTTCCCATCCCCATCCACCCCAGTCTATCTACTATGTCTATTTTATTTCCCTTTTCTAAGGATATACATGTGTCCCTCTGGAATGCTCCTGGTTACCTCACCTCTCTCAGTCTGCAGATTGTAGCTTGCTTATCCTGTATTTTATAGTTCATATCCACTTATGAGTGAATACATTTTATATTTGTCTTTCGAGGGCTGGGGCTACCTCATGCAGAGTGATTTTTTTTCTAGTCCCATCTATTGACCTCCAAATTTCTTAATACCATTGTTTTTAATAACTGTGTTATATTCTATTGAGTAAATGCACAACATTTTCTTTATTCATTCTTTGTGTGATGGATGCCTAGGTTGTTCACAGGTTCTGGCTATTATTAATAAAGTTGCTAGGAATAAAGTTGGGAAAGTGTCCTTGTGGTATGATTGAGCACCCTTTGTGTATATCCACAAGAGTGGTATAGCTGGGTCTTGAGGTAGAATGATTTTCAATTTTCTGAGAATATAGCACATTTATTTCCAAAGTAGTTGTACAGGTTTTTACTCCCACCAGCATGGAAGAGTGTTCCCCTTGATCCATATCCACAGAGAATTTCTTAAGGCAATTGGTGCTTCTATACATGCAAAATAATAGTAAAATGAGATGGATAAATTCAAATTCAGTTATATAAACATATACCCAAATATGTAACATCAAGTCTAGGTCTCAGTATTGTTAAATACTATATGTATTTAACAATATTAAATATATATATATACTAGGGTTTTGCCATTTAGGGGTAGCTGAATATTAACAGGCTCTCTGCCTTGGACAATCAGAATATAATGTTTAACAAGAAAGAACACTGTCAGAAAATGTATTGCAATATAAAGTTATTTTATTAAGTTCTATAGTCTCTTTATTTACCTGGAAGGGTATTTTTACACTGTGATTTTTTCTTTTTTTTATTATGATTTTATTTTATTACTTTAAAAATTACCAATCCAAATTCCCACTTCCTCTCCTCCTCCCACTGCCCTCCCACTCCATCCACACAGCCTCCCCCAACCCCCTTCCAATCTTAAGAGAAGGCAAGGCACCCTGCCCTGTGGAAAGTCCATGGCCCTCCCTACTACATCCGGGTTGGGCAAGGTATACATCCAAAGAGAATAGGATCCCAAAAAGCCAGTACATGCAGTAGAGACAAATCCCAGTGCCATTGTCCTGGGACCCAAAGTCTGCCTCAACTGTCAGCCACATTCAGAGGGTCCAGTTTGATCCCATGTTCTTTCATTCCCAGTCCAGTTGGAGTTGGTGAGCTCCCATTAGCTCAGGAACACTGTCTCATTGGGTGAACCAACCCATCGTGGTCCTGACTTCCTTGCTCATATTCTCCCTCCTTCTGCTCTTCAACTGGATCTTAGGAGATCAGTCCAGTGCTCTGATATGGGACTCTGCCTCTGTTTTCATCTGTGATTTGATATTATTCTATGTAAAATATAACAAATTTGTAAGAAAGAACAATCCACATATTCTTATTATGCAATGTAATTTTAATGGCAAATTTATCAGAAACACACAATTTAAGTTCCATTGTATTTATATGAATATTTAATTTTGATCAAGACATTGTGATTTTTGCCAAAAATATCCCATTGACCCTTATTTAATATATGACATATGTGCTCCATAATCATATTCTCTTCTTTAAACTAACTGATGATGAAGAAAAAACAAAAAACAAAAATGAAATTGTGGCGTCGCAAGTATTTTCATTTTTTTTGTGATCCGTTTCATATAAGTAGTTTCTTAGCACATCATAGTAAAGGGTTTAACAGCCTCCTTCCAAGATGTGTGGTTTATGTGTATTTAAATGCCGTTGTTTGTCATGGTGCTGCAAGCAAAATGGATTTTGAAAAACAGACATGATACTGCATGGGTCTAATTTGCTCATAGATATACTTCACTGTTTTTTATACAAAATATGTGTTCAAGATTTTATAGCATTATATTGTAGCCAAATTTATGAATCATACAAGGATACATATTAAGTACAATTTCAAGGAACATTTATAGCTAAGAATACCCACAAAGGTTTGCTGTTTTACCATCTGCTTCTCCTCCCTGTCTACCCTCCTCCTCCTTCTCCTCTTTTCTTTCATTTTTTAACAATCTTAGTTACAGCACAATAGAGAGCAAACATTTCTCAAAAGGAGTATATGGAAACAGAAAAGGATGAGCAATCTTCATGAAGGTATCTCTTCATAGAGAAAGAATGAGAGCCAGTTGCCTGAAGGCATTCACACCCAGAAGTTAAGGAAGCAGGCCAGATTGGTTTGACTAAGAGGAATTTAACATCAATTAAATAAATCTATCCATACTTTGAAATTGAAATATCTTAAATAACTTTAAACCATATTTGAGGAAATTACTGATTTTTTTATAAAAGCAAATAACTGGTATGTGAATGTTATATGATTATGTTTCTAACATTATTAATTCTATATTATAAATGAAAGATTTGAAATAAAATGTTATATAAATCCATTAACTAGAAGATTTTAGATCCCCCAAATTGAACAACGTCTATGTTGTTAAGACAAAGAAAACAAAAATGAGTATAATAACCCTGAAAAAGAAAGTTATTATTAAGAAGAAATTTTTAAAAATTGTTTGGATTATTTGCCAGAATAATTTGTCTGTACATTATATGTATGCAGTATTCAGAGAGATCAGAAATGGGTATCAATCCCTGAGACAGAAATTACAGAAGGTAGTGAGTAGCCATATTCATTTTAGGATTTACATTTCAGTTTTCTGTAGGAATTTCCAGTGCCCTAAACCATGGAGCCCCACACAGTTGTTATATCACCAATGAAAATGATGTAAATCTGTAGCTCCAACACTGTAGACGTTGAAGCAGCAAGATTCCAAGTTTGTGGTCATTCTAGACAACATAAATAAGGTGACATATCATAGATACAATGACATTGCAAATTGAGATTATATAAAATCATGAATACTTATTTATGATGTATATAATTTTACTTTAAAAAATATAACATTTAAACATAGATATTGTTAGTCAAAGTTAAACACTGGCTACAGTATCTTCCTTTAAATGCAAGAATCAATGACTGTTTTATTTATTTATTTATTTATTCATTCATTCTTCTATTTATTTATTCATTTTCTCATTTCAATCTGCTGTCTCATGGTGAAAAATAGTTTTATATTATGAGCACCTGAACAGAATTCAAATCTAGATGAAAGACACCATCATTTGAATAGGTGATCTATTTTTCCCTAGTGATAATCTGCCTTAATGTTTCAATACTGATGTTTAAAAAAGGTCACAGAACACACACAAATTCATCTTTAGTCACTGAAATGGCGATTAAAAGAAAATATTACATGCTTGTATTTAATGTAGAACAAATTCAACACATAAAGGCAGTTTATCCCCTTTTGGACAACTCATGTGTTAATAGGTAAATAACATTTTCATGGTAGCAAGTTTATAAACTGTAAGAAACAGTTTTCTTTGCTTTTTCTCTACCCAAATCAAGTAAGTCTTTGATTGAATTATATTGAATACAATGTCTTTTTTTTTTCAGAAAAGTGAAAAAAAGCAGTACTTGATGTTCATTTATGGTGTCAAATGATTGACACATTCAGAGAATACCTGAAGTGCCATACATACTTTCAGATTGGAACCCAACCCTCCTTTTTGTTTAAATACTACTTATCACAAATTAAATGGGTATAACAAACTCAGCATTATCATAGTTAATTAAATAGGACCACTTAGTCTACAGATGGATAAATGGAAAATACACTACCTATTCTATCATAACCTCAGGAAATGAGACCCAGGCCTTTAGAGTTTTAGCAAGTTTATTAGTCATAACAGATAATTACCCCAATATAATGCAATCAGCTTATTTAGATTTCTCATTTGCTTTAAATCATCATTGATGAAGGATTAAAGTGAATCTTAAACATCACCAAGTGTCATTTTGGAATGTTACACATGCCTTGAATCCCAAATTGTTGATTTCCCTTCATATGTATCCCAAGATAACCTGGGTGGTCATGAGATCAATACTATCAATAACAAATTCTCCTAAACACTATCTTAGCTGCTAAGTTCAAAGACAAAGTAGTTTTAGAAAATGAGATCCTGAAGGTCAAAGAAACCAAAGGTTATTAGAATAAAGTCATCAACAAAGTTCTCTAAGGAAGAAAGATTTCTACAGAAAAATTTAAGAGAAAGACAGTAAGTTTCAGTTACGCCAGAGCATTTCAACTTGCAAAATAGAAATGTTAGTCTGAAGTCATCTTGTTGCCCTATAAGTTTGGACAAAAAATAGAGTCCAACCCATTATTACATTATGTTGATATTAAGGGAAAGGTTAGGTGTGAGGTCTATATTTATTTTTCATTTTAATTTAGTGATAACATAATCAAAATTTAATCAGAGCTATAATTTGCCACAATACAGTAAACAGATGAGTACAACTAACTACTTGATGGGAGTAAATTCTAAAAATGAGAATCATATTTAACAGGAATATGAAATTCAGGTAGTTTCATGTTATGTTTTAAAATAAATATACTATAATAAATCTAAAGTAATTGCTGACATAATGTATGTCAACATATCCAATTTCAAGTATATAGCTTACAAAATAAATCAGAAATAGAAAAGTACAATTAATCCATGATCAATGTTGAAATAAGTAACAATTTTATAAAGCATTCAAATATTTCATGCTAAATTTTTTCAGTGTTTGCTAGGGCAGAGTGGTACACACCTTTTGCTCCAGCACTCAGGAGGCAGAGGTAGGCTGATCTCTGTGAATTCAAGGTCATCCTGGTCTACAAGAGTTAAGGCTAACACAGGCTTCAAAGCTAAAAAGACACCCTCTCTCAAAAAACAAAACAAAACAAAACCAAAAACAATCCAAAAAAACAACTTTTTGAATGATCAAAGCAGTATGAAAAGTAAGAAATAAAAATAAGTATAAATATCTGATATGAGTATTACAATAAGTTTTATGAAAGGTTTATAAATATAAACTGTAATTGTCTTCAATTACAGTTACTGCATAGGACTATTTTATTCTAAATGTTTTAAAATACATATTGCACTTAGTATAATGTCTGTATATCAATGTTAAGAATATATAAATATATATTAGTAAAGGGGAAATTATCTGTCAATATGTAAATGATGTAAATCCAGATATACATTTCTTCATGCCTATACTGCATATATATATATGAATGTCCTCCTACTAATTTTACCTTGAAGAAAGCTGGAGAAACAGCATTGTGTAGTTTTTTTCTATTTTATTGACTAGAGAACAAAATATCAAATTGTGAGCATAAACATTTTTGGGGGACTGCAAACTTTTCTAGGCTCAATGGAAAAGCTAAATTGATGACTGTTTATAATAGCAATAATCCCTGCAAAATCAGTCATTAGCACAGTTAACAACTAATTTTTTCAAGTGTTAACTGCCCTTGGCTTTGCCTCAAGCTGTTAGCAAAATGGTCATTAACTGCTGGTTACAATTGATTTCTTGGGGCCCTATTTAACAGAAATTTGATTTCAATTCAACACCCACAGAGACTAATTTTGATTCAGTAAATAAGTAAGTCTATTTTCTTAAAATTTGTCTTGGTACAATATTGTCTAAAAATATTGCAAAATATCAGCGTACAAGTGAAGAATACCTGATTTATAAACGTAACTTGACTATTAATTGATTTTTCAACCTAGGTACTAAGTCTCTCATACGTTAGAACAGGAACCCAGTGAAGAATGAAATGTCTGTAGTGGAACATGTTTTTAAGCTATGTGTTTAAAATATCATTAAGCTGAATAAAATAATTGTATAAAATGGATAGTATTATACAGTAACTTAATTGGAAAATTAATGTCTAAAAATGACTACGTATGTAATAAGTACTTTTTTTCACCCAAAATAAACATAGCAATCACCAACATATAGCCTGTGTTCCAATTCCAAATAAAATCCAACATTCATCTGTTGAAAATGATTAATAAGTTTAAGATTTTGTACTTTCAGTCATTCAAACAATATTTGATGAGCATGAGTGTGACAGCTAATATTGATTGTCAGTTTGACTGGGTTTAGAATCAACATATAAACAGACCTCTTTATATGTCTATGAGACTATTTCCAGAAATATTTGACTGAAGACAAATGATATATAAGGAGTGCCATCCCATGGACGATTGTTGACTGCTGAAGAAAAATGAAAAATTAGCTGAGCATCAATACTTCTCTCTCACTGCTTCCTGACTCCAGACACGATGTAACCAGCTATCAGCTATCATTCTCTGCAATGAGGGACTGTATATGTAAGAACTGTAAGCACAAAGAAACCCTTCCTCTTTGACTTTGCTAGGTCAGTATGAACAGTGACTGATGGAAGGGAGCATGCTAGAACCTAGTTTCATTTTGTAAAACAACCTTGACAAATTTGTGGTAATTTTAATTTCTAGTTGGTATAATAAAATATAAAATAGTATAGTTTCCATGTAACTAACATTAGAAAATATGAAAATGAGACTATTATCAGCAAGAATTCTGCTGGATTTTTTGTTGCACATTGAATAATTAGGGGTAACTTCAGTGAGAAATAGCTTCAAAAGCTGAGAGATGTCAGAGAATTTGTCCAACTGTTGTCAGAGGGATCTGCACCAGGTCCTCTGAGTAAATACCATAACTTTCAGTTTAATATTTTATGAGACTCCTGATTGTGGCAAAGAGTGGGTCTCTCATCTTCTTATATTATGCATTTATTTCTGCTAATTTTGAATTTACTTTACATCTTTCCATGACTTCAATTTTTATTGAAAATAGTTTATTTTCATACAATGTATTCTGATTACAGTTCCTCTTTCCCCAACTCCCCCCAGATCCTCTGTATGGTTCAAATTCACACAAATCCATGATTTTTCTCCTCTCATTTGAAAATAAACAAAAGCTTGATAATAATGATAATAAAAATAATTATGATAAATAATAAAATAAGATATAATAAAAAACAAACATACAAAAATAAAGCAAGACAAACATTTTAAAAAGAGCCAAAAAAGTACATGACTATCTTTTCTAATTCCCTTTCCTATAATACCTATCTGTTCTCTCTGTACCGTTAATTTATACCTATCCTTTATGGTTCTGTGGATGGTAGCTTAGTTATCAATACCTTCACAACTAATATGCACATATAAACACATGTATACCATATTCATCTCAAAACAATAACTGATTTTACTTAAGACCCACTCTGCAAGATAGAACCCATAAATGACACTGCTTTGATAACCAATAACCTGAGAATAGATAGCCCAGGGACTCAGGGGAAAACCAAGTAATACTGGTTTAAAGACAAAAAGAAAAAAAAATGTAGTGATAAAATGGCTTCTAATGATATTCTTCTGTATTCATTGATCAGTGTCTTGTTCAGTCATCATCGGAAAAGATCCATCCTGCAACAGCATGTGAACAAATACAGAAACCTACAGTTGGACTCTAAGCACAAAATGAGAGAATTGGAACACTCATCAACTGAGTGAGATGTCTCTATCAAATTTCTCACCTCTGAACTCAGGGAGCACCATGGAAGAGGAGGCAGAAAGAGTACAAAAGTCATAAGGAACGGAGGACATCAAGTAAACCAGGCACTCTAAATCCACATGCACTATGCTCACATGAACTCACAAAGACTGAAAAAGTATGCATAAACCTACAAAGGTCTTCACCAGGCCCTCTGCACATATATTATGGATTCCACATTAGTGTTTTATGGGATTCCAGAATATGGAAGTGTTTCTATAACTCCTGTGCTTTTTCTTGGTCTCTTTTCCCCTTGTATGTTTTTCTTTTCCCACTTCAGTGTGATATCTTTGTTTTATTTAATCACATTTTTGCTATATGTTTAAAAATAATTAATTAATTAATAAAAATCCAAGTCACTAGGGTATAAGTTAACAACTGAACTGTCATTTATACTGTTTAAAAAGGGAAAATCAATTTTCTTCAATCGAGTGACATTGGGTGTATCAGCAACTCAAGGTCAGCCATCACATTTAGGAGTAATAAAATATTTGACCAATATATAATTGGACTCAACAATTTTCTGTTATATGTGTGATTTCATTTGCTTACAGTTTGATTTCTTTTGTTTTTGGGTAATGTTTTACTTTGTTTTTGTTTGAGGGTATTGTTATATTGTATTTTTATTTCTTTATTGAAAAAATTTTTAAAGTTGCCTGGATAGGAGAGAACCTGGAGAGACTTAGAAGAGAAAAAGATATGATTAAATTATATTTCAATTTGAGTATTGTTATATAATGAAAAATATAATAATAGTTTTTAAAAGATAAAGACTTGTAACATTAAAATAAAACAATGCTCAGGCAAAGTATTGTGAGACATAAGTCTTTTAAAGCTACCGTTGGTTTCATTTTATGTTTTTTGATTACTGTTGGGCATGAGACCTGTCCTTAAGTGTAGTCTGTATCCTTAATGAGAATCCTCTGCAGAAAACTATTTTTTCTTTTGCCAGTGGCAATCCATTAGAAATAACTTCTTTTTTAGGGATGGGGCCTATGTTGACTCCCTTTTCAGGTCTGAAACCCCATCTGGCTTAAACCTCTGTAAGTCCTGTTCTGGTGGCACATACTGCTAGGATTTTCTGAAGGAAGCAGGGGCAGAAGGAATGCACGTTTGAGTGCAGTATTTCCTAGAAAAGAGATGTTACATTTTTATTTTTCATATTTCAGTGATGCTATTGCTAAAAATTTCTCCCATTGTACATGTTTTAGTCATTCTATACATGCATGTATGTTTTGGAATCTTTAAAACAAGTCAAATACTTTATTAAATTTGTAATATTTGCTGATAAAAACTATAATTTAACTCCATAAGTTATTTTCTTAATTTTCCCTATTTTCTCATTATTTACCACTGTCATTATGTTAAACAAATTTCAGAATCTCTTTCTCACAGGAACAAACCATGTAGCACAGAAATCATTGAGAGAGACTCCCCTGGTAAATGCATACAGATTGGAAAGGGGCCATAATTTGAAGCAGAGCAAATTAGAGGGATATGTAGGAGGCAAAGAGACAAAAAGAAAAAAAGGAAGTGATGTAATTATCTTATGATTTCAAAAAACAATTATTTAAAAAACAGGAGAGAGAGGGGGAGGGAGAGAAAGAGAGAGAGAGAGAGAGAGAGAGAGAGAGAGAGAGAGAGAGAGAGGCATCCACCAGTACAAGCGTTTACCTCTGCTTCCCAAGTGCTGGGATTAAAGGTATTTGCCTTTATTGGCTAACTTTAATTTCTTTAATGCACTAAAACACTCTGTATTAGTATGTGTGGTTTACCAAAACACCACATTACAGGAGAGACAAAGCCCTATCTAGATGTCTTTCATCACCAAATTAAACTACCAGTTTCAGGGATGGGTTACATAAAATGAAGTTGTGGGACAAAGGGGTCTTGTGAAATCTGTAAAACAGCATAGGCTATTGCAAAGGCTTTTGGTTGCTCCCCCCAAAATGAAGGTAATGACCTCTTTGTGAAGGAAACACCTGCATAGCTCCCTGAATATGGAAAAGTCCAACCAGTGCCTACTTAAAATTCATTGTAAGGGAAGTTACGATGCCTACTGCCAGAGTAGAAAGGTAAAAACTAAACTGGCTACGAAACCGGAGATCTTCAGTGATGACCTACCTGCAATACAGAATTGGTAATTAATAGTACAAAAGTCATGGGATAAATAATCACTTTCTGATTGGAACTAAGGCCCAATTCTTAAGATAAAATCCATGTTCAACTGTTGAGTAGCCCAGAACCTGAGACTAGATAGGATAAGGGGTAAGAGGAAAACCAAATGCAATGGTTCGGCTAAAGAAAAAAAAAACTATAAAATGACTCCTAATGACACTCTTCTAGACTTGTAAGTTAGTTACTTTGCAACAATAGTAGATAGGAAAAGTAAGGAAACCCAGAACCGGACAGAATGCAGAGTGATATAACTTGGAACACTCAGTCCTAAATGGGATGAGTCCATCAAATACCTCCCTTCAGGATTCAGGGAACTCTGAGGAATAGGAAGCAGACTGATGTAAGAGCCAGTGGGAATGGAAGATACCAATGAGATAAGGCCTTATAGACATGACAGGATTGACACACATATGAACTCAAAAAGACTGTGGCAGCATGCACAGGGTTCTAAGACAGATGGAATTTTAGTGGTGGGAGGGTAAATAGACACACGTGTCCATCCTCAGTGCATAAGCTATCTTCAGCTGGTAACTTCGTGCAAAGGAAAAATTAGGGTTTTTTTTCTATGTAGTCTCATTGTGTAAAAACTACAATAAAGAGCAGGCCCCATGTTCAGCAAGAGATGGAGAGATCAAAAAAAAAAAAAAAACTCAATGGTGATTTGGTGGTGTTTTGTCTCCTAAAGCTTTGTCTAAGAATTTCTTTCCTTTTTATCACTTTAGAAATCATTTACTTTCATGTTATTATTGTGATTTGATTTTATGAGTTTTCTGTGTGGGAAAATGAGTGTGTCTTAGCATCGGTATGTGCTTTTTGTATTTATTCTTTGTTTTTCATTTTTCTGTTGTGTCCCATTCTGGAATGTTTTGTTTTCATTTTACCTTATCTCTTTCTGTTAATATTAATAATTTTTGTGGATGCCTGTTTGTTTTCTAATAAAAGAGTGAAACACCGGTTATGGATTTGGGTGGTAGGTAAGTGAGGTGTGAGATTAGTTGGAGAAGCGAAACCATAATGAGAATTATTTTAGTGTTTCTACTGCTGTGAAGAGACACTATTACCATCGCAAATTTTGTAAAGGAACACATTTCATTGGGGTTCCCTTACACTTCAGAGGGATGGAACACATTTCATTGGGGCTACCTTACACTTCAGAGGGATGGAACACATTTCATTGGGGCTACCTTACACTTCAGAGGGATGGACAACATTTCATGGGGGCTACCTTACACTCTAGAGGGATGGAACACATTTCATTGGGGCTACCTTACACTTCAGAGGGATGGAACACATTTCATTGGGGCTACTTTACACTTCAGAGGGATGGAACACATTTCATTGGGGCTACCTTACACTTCAGAGGGATGGAACACATTTCAT